>BSBK01012742.1:0-89854 GCA_027943335.1 Chamaecyparis obtusa
TTCAAATCTAGTTCTTGGCATATATATTAATATACTTTTATAAGTATGAAAAAGGATTAGTAGACCGTAATAATATAAGGATTAGAAATTAACGAATATAATATTGATGATTTACGAATAAATAATCATCAATGATTCTATGTTGTGAATCAATAGGGAGTTCATCCAAGTTATTTCAAAAGGCATAAAAAAAATGACTTGAAATAACTCGAACTAGAGAGCAATTTTCTCTATATTTCTTTCGTATTAATATCGTAAAAAAAAAAAGAACTAGGCCTATTTGATAGTTTCCAATACCTTTTGAAGATTCAAACAAATAATTACGATTAATAGAAATATTGAGAGAAAATAGCTTCTACCTTAGCATTATATAAAAATAGAACTAGATCAGGGTAAAGACCAATACCTATAATTGGTAGAAAGAGACAGATCAAAATAAAAATTTCTGGTCCCGAATCATTAAAATAAGGATTCGGGACATTCAAAAACCTTATATCCATAGAACATTCGACATAACATAGATAACAAATAAATGGAAGTTAATATCATTCCAATTGCTGCTATTACAGTAATAATGATCCGAAAGGTCAAAGAATAATTCTGATTAGTTATTATACCCAAAAATATCATAAATTCTAGTACAAAACCACTCATTCCTTGAAATGCAAGAGAAGCCATTGAAAAGCTACTAAACATAGTAAAGATTTTAGGAATTGGTATAGCGATTCCTCCCATTTCATCAAGAAAAAGATTACCTATCCTATCATAAGTTGTTCCTACCAAGAAAAAAAGTGCAGCACCAATTAATCCATGAGAAATCATTTGCAAAATGGCTCCATTGAGACTTGTATATGTCATGGAACCAATTCCTATAATTACAAAAACCCATATGAGATATTGATGAATAGGCTATCCTTCTTTTCAAATTGTGTTGACCCATAGAAGTTAGAGCTGCATAGATAATTTGCACTGCTCCTATTATAATCAACCATGGTGAAAACAAATAATGAGCATGAGGTAGCAATTCCATATTGATCCGAGTCAACCCATATCCCCCATTTTCAATAGAACTCTGACCAAAAGAATACATGTATTATAATGTGCTTCCCCATAAGTATCTGGTAACCAAGTATGGAAAGGGAAGATTGGCAATTTTATTGCATAAGCGATCAAAAACCCTAAATATAATAGTATTTCAAGTGTGATGGGATAATCTTTTTTATCTAATAATTTGAAATTGAATGCTAGTCCATGAGATCCATAGAGACCCATACTTAAAGCTCCCATTAAGAGAAAAATGGAACCACCCGCAGTATAGAAAATAAATTTTGTGGTTGAATAGAGACGTCTTTTTCCCCCCCACATGGATAAATGCAAGTACATAGGAATTAGTTCCAACTCCCACATGAGAAAGAAAAGTAGAATATCTCAAGAAGAAAATAATCCCAATTGGCCACTATACATTGCCAACATTAAGAAATACAATAATCATGAATTTTGAGTAACTGGCCAACTAGCTAAAGTAGCTAAAGTAGTTACAAATCCCATTAATAAAATTAGTCCAATGGAAAATCCATCAATTCTCAGTTTCCAATGAAAATGAATAAGGTTTATCTAGTTATAATCCTCTTCCAATTGGATTAATGAATTATCAAAATGATAATGATAATGGAATATATAGGTATACCAAACAATGATAATGATAATGCTCCTGCTCAAATACCTAGAGTATACCATCGAATCATTTTATTTCCTTTATAGGGAAATAAAGGGATTAATAACCCCATAGATATGGGTAAAATAACAATTATTGTTAACCAAGGTAAATTACTCATAATGAAGAGAAAAGAGACTTTCAATATCAAAACCCATGCTTTCATTTTTGGGTCGAGTATGGGTTTTGATCAGTGAAAGAGGAAAAGGAGAATGAAAAATATATATGGGATGAATCTAACTATTTTTCTTTTTGATGGATCAGTAAGCTAGACCCATACTGTGAGTTATTTTATGTCATAAATAAACACGTACACTTAAGAATTATGTTGGACAAGCTTATTCACACCTCTTACAACCTACGCAGTCTTCTGTTCTTGGAGCAGAAGCAATTTTCTTAGCTTTACATCCTTCCCAAGGTATCATTTCTAATACATCTATGGGACATGCTCATACACACTGGGTACAACCAATACATGTATCATAAATTTTTACTGAATGTGCCATTGAATCTAAGAACTTCGTTAGTTTTTATATAAAGTTTCATTGAATAAGATTTTTTAATATATGGCCAATGATGATATAATATGAATATCAAGAAAATCAATAATTGTATTATCGGTGATATAATGAATAGATTCAGATTCTATCTGTTTGATTTATAAAACAGACAGATTTGACTAAATCTGGTCTAATCGTATTAAACAGATCATTTGAATAATGAGTTAAATATGAATTATGCTCTTGATTGATCGTAATACTTATTTGAAATCTCTCTAAAATAAAAGATCTAGATCTATTTTTAGAGAGACAAGCTTAGTATCCATTTGGATAGTAATAGGTATACAAATTTCTCGATCTCTATTACCATTTTGACAAATTAAATTGATCGATATGAGTTGATTTTCTATGACGATATATTGCCAGAACAATAGCTAATCCAATAGCTGCTTCAGTAGTAGCAATAGCTATAACAAAGATCAAAAAGATATCCCCCTTTACTTGCCTATTATCAAAAAAATTTGAGAATGTTACTAGGTTTAAATTAACTGCATTGAGTATTAGCTCAAGACACATAAGTGCTTTAACCATATTAGCTATAACAAAGATCCAAAAGCTTGCTTCTTATGATTACATTGGGAATAATCCAGCCAAAGGGGGGTTATTTAGGGCGGGTGCAATGGACAATGGAGATGGAATTTCTGTTGGTTGGCTAGGACACCCTATTGTCAAAGATAAAAAGGGACATGAACTTTTTGTACGTCGTATGCCTACCTTTTTAAAAACATTTCCAGTCATTGTAGTAGATGAAGAAGGAATTGTGAAAGCCGATGTCCCTTTTAGGAGAGCAGAATCAAAATATAGTGTTGAACAAGTAGGTGTAATTGTTGAGTTCTATGGTGGTGAACTTGATGGAGTTAGTTTTGGCGATCCTGCTATAGTCCAAAAATATGCTAGATGTGCACAATCAGGTGAAATTTTTGAATTAGATCGTGCTACTTTGAAATCGGATGGTGTTTTTCAGAGTAGCCCAAGGGATTGGTTTACTTTTTGGCATGCTACATTTGCCCTTCTTTTCCTTTTTGGGCATATTTGGCATGGTGCTAGAACTCTATTCAAAGATGTTTTTGCTGTTATTGATCCAGATTTGGATGCTCAAGTCGAATTTGGGGCATTCCAAAAATTGGGAGATCCAACTACTAAAAGACAAGTGGTATAATATGATATTGCCTTGCTTGTTAATGCAATATTGAGAATTTGCATCTTAGGAATTCAAATCTTTTGCTTTTGATTCCACATTTTTTATTAAAAATGTTGTAATTAGTATGAAATTTATCTCTATTAATTATAAACTACGATCGAATCTATGGAAGCATTGGTTTATACATTCCTTTTGGTATCAACCTTAGGGATCATTTTTTTTTCTATTTTATTCTGAGAACCCCCCAAAGTTCCCGATAAAGGGGGAAAATAATTTTCTATTTTACTAATTCTCTTTCTATAATAAAAACTATCTTCTCGATAGGGAAGGTCTTTTTTTCAACTAATCCTCGTGCTCTTTAAAAGGATCTTGAAGTTGTTCAGAAGGTTGCCCAAAGGCGGTGTATAGGGCATAACTAGTAAAGCTAACAAGTAAACAAGATATTGAGATAGCGACTAAGGTTCTAGTTTCCATTGGTAGGTAATCCTATGTATCTATATATATACATAATAGTATACAAAGTTAATTAGATCTCAACCAATACTATTTTTTTTATGGCTAGACAGACCATTGATGATACTTCCAGAACTAGACCATTACAAACTACTATAGGAAATTATTTAAAACCACTTAATACAAAATTTGGTAAAGTTGCTCCCGAATGGGGAACTACTCCTTTTATGGGCATTGTAATCGCTCTATTTGTAGTATTCTTATCTATTATTTTGGAGATTTATAATTCTTCCATTTTATTAGATGGAATTCTAGTTAGTTGGGTCTAGAAAAACAACCCAGATCCTGAGTTCACCCCCCCTCCCCCAAAAAAATAACTAAGAATTTTTGAATAACTTTCATTTTTAGGTTATGGTTATGACGTTTTGGTATTTTGATCGTGTAATTTCTTTTAATTTAAGGATTTTTAGAATCATGGGTGCGTGACTTGTTAAAATTGATCTCTATTCTAGTATAGAAAATTGGTTTGTTGTCTTTAGAAAATAAAGACAGTTCTCCTACCTCGTTAGATATTGCTCTAATAGTCAATATCCAGAGCACGAGGTATCTAATTCAATCAAATCTTAACTATGGTTTATGCCTCCTCGTGACCAAGCTTCTCAATAATTTGAAAAAAACTATGATAATCAATTGAGAGATTTATCTTCTTCTTTATGCTGATGCTAACCAAATAATGAGATAGTATTCCATTTTTATTGGTTAGTATAGTGAGTAAAAATGAAATGGAAAGGTTCTAACCCATAAAACCTTTCAAGTATTCAAAAAATCATCGGGGTGAAATGAAAATCTGGGGTTTAGATTTATTTATCTATTGAGTTGAGATCTCGACAAGATAATTCCTATGGATCATCCATACTAGTTGTTCTCTAAGTGATTTATATCACGAATAGGATAAAAGATCATTCAAAAGGCCTATAGAAATTTATTTTGCATAAGAATGAGCCAACTTGAAATTTGAGCATTATCACTGAAGTTTTTTTCCTTCTTATTGTAGGAAATCATGGATTATTTGGAATCCTCTTCCTTGATACAAAGAAATGAAATATCTATCAAATATTTTTTTTTGACAAATCATGTACTTTGTTAAAAAAAGTATTTGAGTGTTCTTGTTTAAGCTGTATGAAAATAAATTTTCATATATGGTTTTCAGAGGGGGATTTGAGTTTACCTATCTCAATAAAGTATACGATTGGTTTGAAGAGCATCTTGAGATTCAGGCGATTACAGATGATATCACTAGTAAATATGTTCATCCTCATGTGAATATATTTTATTGCCTAGGGGGAATCACACTGACTTCTTTTTCGGTACAAGTAGCTACCGGTTTTGCTATGACTTTTTACTATCGTCCCACTATTCTAGAAGCTTTTGCCTCTATTCAATACATAATGACTGAAGTGAACTTTGACTAGCTAATCTGATTGGTCCATTGATGGTCGACAAGTATGATGGTTTTAATGATGATTTTACATGTATTTCATGTTTATTTAATAGGTGGATTCAAAAAACCTCATGAATTAACTTGGGCTATGGGTGTAATTCTAGCCATATTAATCGTATCTTTCGGTGTAACTGATTATTCTTTGCCCTGGGATCAAATTAGTTATTGGGTAGTCAAAATTGTGACCGGTGTACTTGAGGCCATTCCGTTAATAGGAACTCCTTTGGTAGAGTTATTACACGGAAGTGCTAGTGTGGGTCAATCTACTTTAACCTATTTTTATAGTTTACACACTTTCATATTACCCCTTCTTACTATTGTATTTATGTTAATGCATTTTCTAATGATCCGCAAACAACGTATTTCAGGTCCTTTATAAAAAGGGAATATACATTTTGAACCAGTAAACCTATTATTTTTTGATATATCATTGCCACAAAAAACATGCTTCTTAGATTTCTCCTTTCAATTATTAAGTATATTTAATACAAAAAATTGAAGTAGATACTCATCTCAAATGGAGAAAATGGATTATGGGAGTGTGTGACTTGAACTATTAGTAAGGCCGTGTAGATCAATTTTAGGATCTGCCATATAAAGATTAAGATCGAAATATGTCTCTGTCCCAATTTTCTTTCCAAAAATAAAAGGTTTAGAACCTGGGTAAAAGGCGAACACTTTGTTGTGTTATAAGAGAGTTATTTCTATGATCGAATCTAAATTAGGCTCTATGAAATCTAGGTAATAGTAATAACATTTAATAAGTCAAATTTATTACTTCAATTTATCCTTTCCTTTTCATAGTGATGAAGGGTGCTCCCCTTAATGCCACAAACACATAACAGAAGTAGAGAAACAACAACAATAATATGCAAGAACAGAAAATTGGCTTCTTATTATCTCCACAAATGTGGAATTACAAACTTTCAGAATTACAATATGCAAAGCCACATGGGCATTCCCTTACAATATTCTTTAGGACAAAGCCTCGAATCAATACCCAGATCTACTACCCAGAACTATTCTGAACTGCCTAAGACAATAATACAGCCTTCCTTATATAGGCAATTTTCCACCGCCTGGGAAGGTTCCAAAATTTTAGCCAATAAGGCCGACCAACTTAGAATTATTTTATTTTACATTTTATTACATCATAGTCGGCTCAAGATAACCTTTGAAACCCGAACAAAAATTTTGAAGAAAATTATTTTCCGCCATTTCAGGTGGCCCAACTTCCGAAGACCATAAGTCATCACCAGTTGACCCGCTCGGCTATTATAACCCCATTTCAGAAACACCACGAAGCGCTCTACAGGCTTGACCGGCGCAAGTGCCTATCACCCAAATTTTCGACCTCATCCGGGGCCTCTAAAGCCTTCAAAACTGAGTTCAAAGTTTCTGTACCCTACTGCCAATACCGAAAATCTTCAATATCTTCCAATATACACTTGATCTGGCAATGAAACTTTATTGGCAGACTTATATGACCAAAATGAACCTCCAAGAAAGAAATAAGATCATTCTGAGCACATACAAAAATTACCAAAAATAGTAACTTTCCATAAATAGCAGCTCTACACAAAATAGCCCTTATTGAATACAAAAACAAAAATATTTTTGGGTGATGCAAGATTGCTCTTACACCCAGGATGCTCCTGCATCAGACACCCGGGGTAATTTGAGAAGTGACCCTGTCACGACTCAGGTGTGCAGAGGAAAACCAAGACGGCTAACCTCCTCCTTTGTCAGCCATGAATCTTCAATAGGTCGTCCTTTCCATTTGACCAAATATTCTTCATATGTCATGTTCCTTGTGCTTCTGCCAACACGACTGTCCAGTATATCTTCGATCTCCTTAGGGTCTAAACTAGTTGCTAGAATACTCCACTGTTCTGCTGTGATCTCATCTTCAACACCTCCTTCATGATACTCTATCAGATCTGAAATGTTAAACACTGGTGAAATATTTAGCTCAGTAGGTAATTCTACCTCATATGCATTTCCTAAATCATGTTTCTTCAGTATCCTACATGGTCCAAACTTCTTCATTTTCAGCTTGTTATATGTACCAACTGGAAACCGCTCCTTCCGCAAATGAACCATGACTTCATCACCAACCTGAAATTCCTTATACCTCCTTTTCTCATCTGCCTTAGCCTTATACTGTGCATTCATCTTGGTAATATGCTTCCTCACCTCCTCATGGATGTTCTTCAAGTGTTCTGCAAAATCCTCAGCTTCAGCACTACTTATTTCTCCTTTATCTATCTTCCTCAATTCAGATGCATTTCTTGGACTACTTCCATATACAATCTAGAATGGTGATTTACCAGTGCTTCTATTGACAGAATTATTGTATGCAAATTCTGCCTGTGATAAAATTAAATCCCATCCTGTTGGCTTATCTCCAACCAAACATCTCAGCAAATTTCCCAAGCTCCTATTCACCACCTCTGTCTGTCCATCAGTCTGTGGATGATGTGATGAACTAAACTTCAAATCTATCTTCAACTTCTTCCACAATGTACGCCAGAAATATCCAACAAACTTAGTGTCCCGATCTGAAACTATGGTCTTTGGCAAACCATGAAGTCTCACTACTTCTCTGAAAAACAATTCTGCTACATGAACAACATCATTAGTCTTCTTGCAGGGAATAAAATGTGCCATCTTTGAAAATCTATCAACTACCACAAAAATTGAATCGTGTCCCCGCTGTGTCCTCGGTAAACCAAGAACAAAGTCCATGCTGATATCCTCCCAAGGCTTCTCTGGTACAGATAATGGCTGATACAACCCTGTATTCTGCTTCACTCCTTTTGCCATCTGACATACTCTGCAACCCTGTACAAATTTCTTCACATCTTGCTGCAACTGTGGCCAATAATAATTCTCACTAACCAAACCAAGGGTTTTGTCATGACCAAAATGTCCAGCCAATCCTCCGCTATGCTTCTCCTTGATGAGATTATCCCTCATAGATTTTCGTGGAATGCACAACTGACTCCCTCTGAATAGCATATCATCCTGGATGATGAAATCCAACCATTTTGTCCTGTCTAGAGTAACAGGTTCTGTACAAGCTTTCCAAGCTTCACCAAAATCAGGATCCTCTGGATACAAATTCTTGAGTTCCTTGAACCCAACCACTTCAATCTGCATTTCTGTCAGCAATAGTTGCCTTCTGCTAAGAGCATCTGCAACCCTATTAGACTTTCCACTCCTGTGTTTCAAAACAAATGTATAACTCTGCAAAAACTCAACCCATTTCAAATGCCTTTGATTCAATTTTCCTTGACTATTCAAATATTGCAAAGCTTGATGATCAGTATACAAAACAAACTCGTTAGGAAGTAGATAATGTCTCCACTTCTTTAATGCCTGAACTATAGCATAAAATTCTTGATCATAAATAGAATATTTCCTCTTGGCATCATTTAACTTCTCACTGAAATAAGCAACAGGTTTACCTTCTTGGCTCATAACAGCTCCTATTGCAGTACCACTAGCATCACAATCTACTTGAAACACCTTATTGAAATCTGGAAGTGCTAAAACAGGTTGTTCTGTAACTTTTTGTTTCAATAATTGAAAACTCTTTTCTGCTCCTTTAGTCCACTTAAACTCTTTTCTATCCCCTCTCATTGTTTCAGTCAAGGGTCCACAAATACTGCTAAAATTTCTGATAAACTTTCTGTAAAAGCTAGCTAGACCATGAAAAGATCTTACCTCAGTAGCACTCCTTGGAGTAGGCCATTCAAGGATAGCCTGTACCTTCTCTGGGTCCATTTTTAGACCTTCTGCTGAAACTACAAATCCCAAATACACTAACTCTTTCTTCACAAAACTGCACTTCTTCAAATTAATCAACAATTTCTCTTCTCTCAACTTCTCAAATACCATACGAATATGCATCATATGCTCATCCAATGTCTTACTAAAGATCAAAATATCATCTAGGTAAACAATGACAAACTTACCCATAAATTCTTTCAAAACCTCGTTCATGAGCCACATGAAAGTGCTCGGTGCATTGGTTAGCCCAAAAGGCATGACTAACCACTCATATAGTCCTTCCTTTGTCTTGAAGGTAGTCTTCCATTCATCTCCTTCTCTGATCCGAATCTGGTGATATCCACTCTTCAGATCTATCTTTGAGAAATACACAGCTCCACTCAAACAGTCCATAATATCATCCATTCGTGGCAATGGAAACCTATACTTGATTGTGATCTTGTTTATTGCTCTAGAATCTGTACACATCCTCCATTCTCCATTCTTCTTTGGTGCTAATACCACTGGTACAGCACAGGGACTCAGACTCTCACGGATCAATCCTTTCTGTAACAGTTCATGTACTTGTCTGTTCAACTCCTCACTTTCTGCAGGTGTCATTCTGTGTGCTACCTTATTCAGCAAACTCACTCCTGGGATCAAGTCCATCTGATGACTGATCTTCCTAACTGGTGGTAATCCATCAGGCACGTTATCGGATACAATATCCTGAAACTCATTCAACAAATCTGCAACTTCTACAGGAACATCTTCTACTTTCTCTTTACCAGCTTTTGGAATTAAAGCAAAACATACATGCTCATGCCTCATACCATCTAGGAAATTTCTTCCATCAACAAAAGTTATCCTTGCATTACCACATACCTTTTCTTCAGTCTCCTTCAATGGTTTTAGCTTATGCCGCACTCCATCCTTTGTTAGGGAATAGGTATTCGTACGACCATCATGTACAGCACATCTGTCAAACTGCCATGGTCTACCCAACAACATATGACATGCATCCATAGATATGATATCACACAATACCTCATCTTGGTATTCGCCAATCTTGAACTTCACCAGGCATTGTTCATTGACCATGACCTTGTGGTCATCTTGTACCCAGGCAATCCGATATGGATGTGGGTGTTTCTGTCTCTTGAGCTTCAACTTTGTCACCATCTCTTCTGACACCAAATTGTCAGTGCTCCCACTATCAATGATCACATCACAACATTTACCTTCACATTTGCACCTGGTGCGAAACAGGCTCCTCCTTTGCTCAGGTTCATTCTCACCACTCCACAGGACTCTTCTGTTAATCAATGTTTCTCCTCTTTCAGCATCTTCAGAATTTGATGATCTGGCATCTTCATCTACATGTGCAACTCTGGCCCGGCCTTCATTTCTTCTGTCTGCTCTACCTTGGTGCTGAGGACATTCAAATGCCCTATGACCTTCTTCTCCACAGTGAAAACATGTTCCACGGAAGCCTCCTCTTCTAGATCCTTGTCCTCTTCCTCTTCCTCTCTGATCTCTATTATTCTGATCCTGGAAGCAATTGGAATTATTTCCACGCTGATTCTGACTGCTACTGGCCTCATCCTTCTTTTTTAGATCTTCATTTCGGCCACCATATGACCGTCCACCAGATCGTCCACCGCGACCTCTTCCATTTTGTCTGCTCTCGAACTTCTTGTTCAACTTTTCCTCTATTTTTAGGGCAAATTGGTATGCCTCCTCAATACTGCTCATTCGAACTAGATTCAACTCTTCCTGAATGCTTGGCCTTAACCCATTAAGGTATCGGGCAACTTTCTCCTTATCAGCTTCTGCATGGCCTGTTCTGATGAGGAGTCGATAGAACTCCTCTGTATACTCCTAAACAGATCTTCCTGCTTTCTTCAAACTTTGCATTTTCTTTAGTAGATCAAACTCATAATCAACAGGAATGAACTGTCGCTTCAATTTATCCACCATCCGATCCCATCTTGTGATTTTATCTTTCCCTCTTCTATTTCGCTCCAATTGAATTTCTTGCCACCAGATTTTTGCATGACCTTTCAGTCTGGCCTTTGCAAATTTGACCCTATCAGGATCCTCAACATCTTCATACTCAAAATATTCCTCACATTCATTGATCCAGTCGATCAATTCCTCTGGGTTAAGATTTCCAGAAAATATAGGAACCTCAATCTTAGGTCTTTTCCCAATCTTGGAAATCGCCCGAAAAAGTCTTTCTTCCTCCTGGCTCACAATTTCAGCTTCTCCTTCTTGATATTCTTCTTCGGCTTCATCCTCGCTTTCATCTCTGACATTAAGATTCATTCCTCTACAAATCTCTTCTTGTAATGCTCGCACTTGTCTCTGCAGCTCTCTAACCTTAGATGTTACAACACCAGCACTTCCACCACGTTCCCTTTGTAGAGGTATTTTCGCGATGCGCGCTGAAACCCTAGCGACGGTCCTGGTGCAAACTGCCTCACAGTCGGCGATCTGTTTACACACTCAAGAACTCCTGCTCTGATACCACTTGATGAAGGGTGCTCCCCTTAATGCCACAAACACATAACAGAAGTAGAGAAACAACAACAATAATATGCAAGAACAAAAAATTGGCTTCTTATTATCTCCACAAATGTGGAATTACAAACTTTTAGAATTACAATATGCAAAGCCACATGGGCATTCCCTTACAATATTCTTTAGGACAAAGCCTCGAATCAATACCCAGATCTACTACCCAGAACTATTCTGAACTGCCTAAGACAATAATACAGCCTTCCTTATATAGGCAATTTTCCACCGCCTGGGAAGGTTCCAGAATTTTAGCCAATAAGGCTGACCAACTTAGAATTATTTTATTTTACATTTTATTACATCGTAGTCGGCTCAAGATAACCTTTGAAACCCGAACAGAAATTTTGAAGAAAATTATTTTCTGCCATTTCAGGTGGCCCAACTTCCGAAGACCATAAGTCATCACCAGTTGACCCGCTCGGCTATTATAACCCCATTTCAGAAATGCCACGAAGTGCTCTACAAGCTTGATTGGCACAAGCACTTGTCACCTAAATTTTTGACCTCATCTGGGGCCTCTAAAGCCTTCAAAACTGAGTTCAAAGTTTCTGTACCCTACTGCCAATACCGAAAATCTTCAATATCTTCCAATATACACTTGATCTGGCAATGAAACTTTACTGGCAGACTTATATGACCAAAATGAACCTCCAAGTAAGAAATAAGATCATTCTGAGCACATACGAAAATTACCAAAAATAGTAACTTTCCATAAATAGCAGCTCTGCACAAAATAGCCCTTATTGAATACAAAAACAGAAATATTTTTGGGTGATGCAAGATTGCTCTTACACCCAGGATGCTCCTGCATCACATAGTATGAAAATGCATTCATTTCCCTTGCATTTCAATACGATAAATTATTAGAGTAAAGGAAGGGGTCTAAAGAAGGAAAAAAGGCCAGATTAGTAACAAGTCAATACCTTGTATGCAAAATACATTGTGAGGATCTAGATAAACATAGATGACAAGGAATAAGATGATCCAAAAGGCATATTGATCATGATCAAATTTGTGAGCTTACTTGGGTACTGAGAATACGAAAAAAGAAAATGATGAATTTTCTATAGATCTTCTTAGTTCTACTGATTCTAACGATACGTCGTTTATCATTTTCTTTTCAACTATTGCTCTAGTTGGATGATCAAAATTGACATGTCTGGTTCTTTCAGGGGATAGATTCATAAAAATCTACTTATCCCAATAACAAAAAAACTTGACTTGAATGATCCTTTAGGGTATGTGCAAGATCATGAGGGGCCAAACTATGCCCTTAAGTGGCAATGAAAAATCAACAAATCAAGGTTAGTCAACTTGACTTGAAAATTTCAACTAGCTATGAACCTAATATCAAAAAGTTGTAAGAATAGAATCTATAGAAAATTGAATGGAGTTTCTAAACTACTAGGCCTTTTTTGAGAAAAAGTTAGTATGATTGGTGAAAAGTATAGATTTCAATGCAGTAGTACAAAAATTTCAGGAAAAAAAGAAGAAGTAGGTGTATGTTTGACCACCTTAATCATAATAAAATGATAATATTTTATTATAAGATTTTATATATAAATAGTAGACTCATGCCCGGATGTGACCCATATTTTTTTGTAATTTTATTCTAAAGAAACAATTAATTATGAATTTTTAGCTACAACATTTTTAGAATAAAAAAACTCCCGTGTCTGACCACCTTAACTCATTCAAAACTTTACAAAATTCAAATTTTATTTTATTTTCCTCATAGTAGGCGAAGCATAGAATGTGACGCATTTTTTAGATTTCAAAAATGTTATACCGTCTGAAAGTTATAGTCATTTTTCAAGCAGTATATAAATCAACACTTTAGAGGTAGCTTAATTAGAAAATAACTAATAATTACTTATTGAATTCAAAATTTGACAGTAATTATATTGATAGAAAGTTGAGTCTCCTTAAGATACCCTTCTCATTTTATCAAATTCGGGTGAAAAAAAAGTCATCAACTACATTGTCAAAGTTTTGAACTGACATCACCACTTTTTGGCCCCTCGTGATCTTGCACATACCCTTTATTAAGGGCTAAATTAGCTAAAGGCATGGAACATAATTATTATGGTGAGCTCACTTGGCCCAATGATCTCTTATATATTTTTCCAGTAGTTATTTTTGGTACTATTGCATGTACCATAGGTTTAACAGTTCTAGAACCATCAATGAATGGTGAACTGACAAATCCATTTGCAACTCCTTTAGAAATATTACTTGAATGGTATTTTTTCCGTATATTTCAAATACTTCGTACAATTGGTAATAAATTATTAGGTTTCCTTTTAATGGCTTCAGTACCTACAGGACTATTGACAATCCCTTTCTTGGAGAATGTGAATCAATTTCAAAATCCATTTCATCATCCAGTAACTGCAATAGTATTCTTAATCGGTACCGGAGTAGCTCTTTGGTTAGGTATTGGAGCAATGTTACCTATCGATGAATCTTTAACTCTAGGTCTTTTCTAATTTGATATAAATTATAATATCTTAATATAGGAGAGGAGGGAAATCTTTTGTTTATATATCTAGGGAGTAGTTGCTTTAAGATAAATGGTCTCTCCCTAGATATACGAATGGGGTATAAAAAAAATAGAACTTTTTCCTAAGAGGGGTTTTCTTAAACTTAGAACTAAACTCTTAACTCTTAACTCTATAAGAAATAAATGCCTTGTCAGTGACAAGTGACATTCTTTAACTTGTCACTCACCACTCCCAAATTCGTATAGATGATATAACCTATTTTTGACAATTTTGCATTTATGGGAAATATTTACTACCAGATATGAAAGATTAAGGACAAAATTTTAATTTCTCACACACATGCATTTAGGGGAAATATTTACACGAAAGAATTAGAGGCATATTAAGGAAAATGGATTTAATACCATTAAATATAGAATAATTTATTGCTAAGTAATGATCAAGGATTCAAGGGCTATTTATATACAATCTAGCTTCTTTATTCCTCTATTCGTCTTTGCTAGATAAATTCTTTTTTAGGTCATTAGTCTGCACTCTGCAAATAATTTATTTTTAAGTTTTCTGAAGCTTTAGATGAACACTCTAATTAGGCTTAGATGCACATATGACAAGGCCCAGAAGGCTCTTGGTTCCTTTTTAGATGAAACATTACAATCAATTTGTAAGAAGGGTGGACCTTTCGTAATAGAGGCTGTTAAAATGGTGTTGGGTATAGAGTTTCTACACAATGAAGATAGGCACTAGGTCAACATAGACATTACGTCCTACTTTTTGGCATCTCTTCTCAACCTTATAGGAGAGAAATAAGGGTGGGGATCCCTTCGGCAAGTGAAATACCCAAGCTTCTCCTCCTAGGCCAGAATGTGGCCATGTAGCCTTTTCTATTGGGCCTGAATGCTAGGCAATTGAATTGCCATAGGAAATGGGCATTGATAGCTAGGGATTTTCTCTTAAAGTGGTTTCTACTTAATGAAGTGGAGGCTGAGCTAGGGAAATATGGGTGGCTCTATTAATTCTCGTAGTTAATCCTCTCTACAAAATTCTACTTAGATGGAGTTGAAGGGAAAAATTAGTAGTGGTTTTTTTTGATAAAAACATACCACATTTTTGGGTTTTTTGTTTATACAATCATACCATGTCTTTTGGTTTTTTGTTTATAGTAAGTTTCTCTTTTTACTGGACAATGTGATTATAATTTTATGAAAAAAAATAAAATAAAATTTTGTATGTTCATTTCAATTTGTGTTTTATGGGTACAAAAAATAGTTCTTAGACTTCTCTGTGATTGAAATATTTTAATTAGTTACTTTATCTATGTATTAGACATGTATGATGTAACTTGTAAGTACATTTAAGTAGAAATAAGGAAACGATACCGATGGTATTTCTATTTTTAAATCTGAATATTTAAAATGTATCATAGTTGTACATTGTAGATAGTTGTAGTTAATAAAAGAAATGTCCTATCACTGACATTAAGTTTGGGTAATGTTACCTATCATGACATTTTTTCCAATTTCACACACTCGTACATTTAATATGAAAGAGTTACATAATTTTCATGGACAAATGAATTAATAAGGCTAGAGAAAGATTTTATGGTTTTCTAATTATAAGGTATGATAATTATATGTGATTATTGTTAGGAATGGGAACACTGAGAGGGTGGGGGGGTGAATCAATGTTCTATATATTATTACTTTTTTTGATATCTTGAACTTCAACATAATTTCTTAAGTACATATATGAATATTAATGTAAGCAAGATAAAAAACCATAACACATAACACCAAAGAAGATTATGGGGAAACCCAAATAGGTAAAAAGCCAAGTGGAAATTGACACCCACTAAGAACTGCACTAGTGTTTTATGATCCTTGTTAGAAGATCTTGCAACCCTGTTAGGAGTTGATCTTTACAATGCTTTTAGTACAATAACTTGGTGAAGGGTCAGACCCTGTTAGGAGTATTTTACAATTAACCCTATAAAGGGTGGGGACACATTGTCCTAGATCTCACTACTCAAGTGGGTGAAAGCTACAAACTTATGGATCTCAAATACACACTATATCTACAAGGTGAACTGTTGTTGTGACACTGCTTGTCAGATCAATTCCTTTGTGTGCTTATGCTTTAGGTTCTTCTAAAGCACTACAATATTCTAACTACTCTTTATATACCTCTACTCTTCTCTTATCTACTTTCTATTCAACTTCCATGTTTAATTACAAGGGTGCATGTCTTATTTATATGCGCAAACAAAACTATTAACTAGGTCAGCCTTCAACCTATCACATACAATGCTTCCAAGTGAATAGGGGCATATCCTTTACAAAAAGATATTATAACCGCTAATCAAAATACTAACAGTAAGCTCCATGCTATGTTCTACTCTGTTGCTTACTATCTGTGCCACTTCAATTGTTTGTATCTTCATCATACTGAATCATCTGATCATGCGCTCTTAGACTTAGCATGATTACATATCAACAAGATTATCTTCAAGGGTTCATGTGAAGACCCAATCATACGCTTGTGTGCTGATGCTCTATTCACCTGGTGCTCTGCAAATTGTCCAGTCTTCCATACTTAACCAAATTCTAATTTTCTAACTGGTTGCGCTGACTCCATACCATCATATGACTTTGTTCCCATAATGAAAACACTAAATCATAGTCATATATATTAGTATTGTCAACTTTTCAACAATCTCCCCCTTTTTCATTAATGGAAACAAAGGAATATGGCCAAGTTACTAACTGTATCTTTATATAAAATTTTCTAACATATATACTAACTTATATCTCCCCTTCTTCTATATACTCTACTGCTCTTTATATCATATATGTACACACACAATAGTGCACTTTTATGGATCATTACAATCAAGAACACTCAAGAATGAGGTCTCAAAAATCAATCCATAGCTCTTTATGTATGGAGTTGCAAGATATTGAAATTGCTCTCAGCTAGAGCTATTAAGCTTATGACCTTGCTAGTCAACCACACAATGAGAGATTCAAATGAAGACAAGAGCAAGAATGCCAATATATCCAAGAATCACTATAAAATGCAATGAAATGTAAGATAATCTAAGAATGAAAGAACAATGAGACTAATCTATGAAAGGAAAGAAGAATGCAACTAATCTATGAAAGGAAAGAACAAGTGTTACAAATCCTTCCTATTTAGACTATGTGAGATTAATCTATAGCATAAAGGAAATCTAAACTATGAAAGCATAAATATGAAACTACTATGCAAGAATGGAAGCTAAGCTAAGAAGCAATGAAGAAATCCAAAAAGCTTGATGCAACAATGATCTCCAAAAGCTCCAAAGTCTTCAAGAATTCTTGCAGCCTAAAGTTAGCATAAAAAGATTGACCTAGAATGAAGAAGAGAGCTCTCCTTTTATAAGAAATGAGAAAGAATGGACCATGGAGATTAAGAGGCAAAAGTCTTAATCAAGGGTGGAGCTTGAAAGAGGAGCAATCCATTTGCACAAGTATCCTCCAATGAGAAAATAAGAGTTGATTTTTATGTCCGTATGAGACAAAAAGTGTTTTTTCCCTTTTTATAAAATAAGAATAATGCTTTATTTGTGCAACTTAGGATAAGAGGAAAAGGTGGGGCTTTTTATTTATTAAAAAGGGAGGAAATACTCCTTTTAATCAAATAAAGACTTAGGATAAAATGGTTAGCCCAAGGAATAATCGAATAAATGATAAAATAGGATTTGATCAAGGAAATTGATATTAAGTTGAAAATATTGATTTTTGAAAATATTGATTCAGGGATTTGATAAATTGCTAAATGGGGCCCAAAGTCTAGGTGACCATTTTAGGCTGCATAAATTTGCCCCTCTTTGACTAATGTGTGATCATTCTGGGAACACATGTGGTGAAAGAAGAATTGAAATGTGAGATTGATTTTGGATCACAAAACAATCCAGACGTGTGATCATTCTAGGAACACGCCAGGACAAAGATAAGCCAGCTGAAAAGAAACAAGACCAACACCATTGCTGTTAAGTGCTGATCAAGTTTGAAATAGGAGATAAGAATCTCAAAGAGACAAAACTAACACCTTTGCTGTTAAGTGCTAATCAAGATAAGAATCTCAAGCAAAGTTGATTGATAAAGCTGAATCAAAGATTAAAAGCTGATGGGTACTGCCCCCTCAGAATCAGAATTGAAATCAGGTAGAGGAGAAGTAGCAAAATGATAAACTTGATCAAGTCACTAGAAGTCATAATCGAAGGATGGAGCATGAGAGGATAATCATTAAGCAGTGAAGATATGCCTGAGTTTGACTAGGTTTGACCAAGAAAGATATAGGATAAATGAAGTCAAACCTCAGAGAGATGAATCAAAGATGCGAAATGAAAGACTAGAAATTTGAAAGACATGGAAATGAAGATGCCCCAAGAAAAATTGAAGGATTAGGCTTCAAAGGGTCAGCCAACTATGCAGAAGAGGGTGAAAATTTTGAAATGCAATTTTGACTATCAAGATTAACTTGGATTTCAATTACAATCCCGAAAATGGATTCAAGACATCGAAATTAGGTAGGGGTGCAATTTTTGCACAATTTTGATGTGTTTTGAAAATTAGGTCAAAAAAGTCAAAACGCTATAAAAGGGTCAAAAAGTGTCATTTTCAAAATCATTTGACTTTTATTGATTTGAGAATTTTGAGAGCTTAGAGAGAGAAATGGCTCAGCAAGCAGGCATCTTGGTCCACTGACATCGATTTGAGCGCTCCCAGTTGCACAACCGGCCTCCACACTATGGTGCCCTAGTATGTTTTCAAAAAAAGCTTACCATTTTGTTGAGTCATTATGAGCATTTAATACATTTTAAACACATTTTTTAAATTTTTAAATTTTTAAATTTTAGTTTTAGGTGAAATATCACGTGATACTTTAGAAGGGAGAGGGAGAGTTATGGAGACAGGTGAGGGATCTAGAGCAGGTGGCCGAAAATGGTCACGAGGACTGAGATCAGTGACTCCTAAGGATGAGGCGAGACCAGCTAACTGATAAGAAGATGTTAGGTAGGATCCACCTGCGGGAGGAGAGGACTTGAGAGCCAAGATATAGGCTCTAGAGGCTGAGATGATGCAACTTAGGATCACTATCACTATTAGGGATCAACAACTCAGAGATTAGAGGGCTGAGACAGAGCAATGAGAGAGAGCTTTACGGGTTGCCCTTGCAAAGAGGTAGAGAGAGGCAGTGCGAGCTACATACTACCATGGTCTCTACATATAGGTAGTACCAGTGGGTCAGAGAGCTCCTTCTTACTCTACTATAGTGGGTAGATCAGATGTAGTACTAGATATGGCACCACCTCCTCCACCACCAGGTCCTTGTGATGGGGAGAGTGAGTCCTAGGTTTAGGTTTTAGGTTTTAGATGTTTTGGACATATTTTGAGACATTGATCCAGATTTTGGGATCCCATATTGTATGTTGTATCATGATAGTTATATATGAGATTTACTAGATTTTTGATATATCGTGTGTATTTGTCTCACTTGTGATGGATGTTTCAATTTTTATATTGTCTTGTCATGTTGCTCAAAATGTATGTTATAAATGCTCATGTATATTCTCTCATAGATTTATGTTTGATTCTCATGTGTATGATATAGACTCATGTTTCTGAAAATGACATTTTGTAGGATATATATATATATATATATATATATATATATATATATATATATATATATATATATATATATATATATATATATATATATATATATATATATATATATATATATATATATATATATATATATATGATGATGATGATGATAAGATTAACCCCTTTTGATGATAGGAACATGTTATGATGTGAAAGACAAGGAGCGAAAGACATTATAGAGAAAAAGGAAAGTTGAGCATAGTTGACCGACTGGTCCACAAATAATACAAAGAGAGCTCTCTCCATATGCAAGATGCAAAACTAATCTAATATGAACCTAAAAATGCAAGCTATTATGAAAGTGGTTGACTTGCAAGATCACAATGCTAATAGACATCTAATTATCATCATCGAGTGTTATTGGTAGCATCATAAGATCATACAATACACACTAGTATGACTATGGGAATATGAATATGATCTATATCAGATAGGAATGTGGGAATCCCACCTATGCATCAAAGACATGAAGGTCAAGATGACTAGTGCAGTGAGATTACCTAAGTTTGATATGGCAAGATTATACTCGCATCGAGACACAAGAAAGGTTAAGATGGCTATAAGTATGCACTTGCAAAATAGTCAAGGATAATACCTTGTAGGTCCTAAGTATCAAGTGGAACAAGCATAAATGCTAATGACAGTTAGGACCAACAAAATATACCCACAAGAAGATAAAGAAATAAAACATGTTCTCATACCCCTAGTCTTCTAGCTTAGCATCATCAAAAACTATTAGGGAGAGAACACTCATCAAAGAAATCATCATAGACAGCACACAAAAAAATAAAGTCAAACAATTCTCATCGAGTCAAGTGTTTAAGTGCGTGTGTGTAGGTCATAGAGTCAAACTTTGAGTATCGCATCCACTGGTGAGAAATATCACATCATTCTAGACTGTGGGTAGAATATCTAATAAGTGTTGAGAAACACTTGACGCTAGGGTAGTGTTGAAAAACACAATTGGGGTAGTGTGACCACTTTTTGGGATTTTGAATTTTTTTCTTTTTTGGTATTTTTTGAAATATATATATTTTTTGGAGATACATCAAAGCACCTATTACTAGGTTTTCACTAAGATGATCATTTTTCAGGACTTTAGATGCTTTTTAGGATTTTTTCAGCATCATATAAGAATTTTTTTTAGAATTTTTTTCAGGACCAATAAATATCTACAAAGGATGCCCCCAGACAGAATAGGCATTAAACTCCCAAGCAAGATCACATCGTGTAGTCCCAAAGTCTAGCAAGGTGGAGAACAAGAGGGATTAGCAAGCTGGTGGAGGAGATGGAAGAGAAAAGAATGAAGGAGAATGAAGGGAAGAAATCCTTAAGGGAAAAACTCTTCAAGAGTACCTAAGCTAGGGAAAAATTGTCATCTAAAGCACATTTGGACAAGCAATGAAAGGCCAACATAGGATAAGTCACAAAATCATAATGCAAAAGAAGGAAAGGATGCAGTCCAAAGGAGTAGACATGTCAAGAGGCTTCATAGCAGTGTGTTTTACTCTTTTTTATTTGATCAAGACCAAAGGGGAAGAGGATAGTGATAGGCTAGAATGAATGAAGAAAAATGAATATGAAGGCTAAACATGAAAGGAATGAAAGCAAGATCATCGTAAGATAGCTCATAAGATAGCCAAATATTCGTGTATAGGTCAAAATTGTCAAGATCAAAGAGAGAAGATGAAATGGATGAAATATGTAGAAGAACTACGCATGATGCCTGATTGCTAGGTTTTGATCATGGTACTTATCCAAGGTACCACAAGGGAGTGGTTTTCACCATAGGATGAATTTATTTCTTTTTACTTTTTCTACCAAGGCACCTATTTCCAAGTTTCCACCAAGGCACATTTTATAATTTTTCAATTTTTTTTTTCATTTTTTCATTTTTGTATTTTTTGAATTTTTTATTTTTTTGGAAGAAGGAAAGCTTTTTAGATAGTTCTTCTTGAAAGGATAAACCATGATATACCAAGGACTCAAGATGATATGCTCAAAGATGCTGATAAGGAAAGGAAGATGGAAGAGAAAAATGGATGATAAGGTTTTATGTAAAGCAAGTGAGGATGGAAGATAGGAGGATTAGGCAAATGAGGGAAAAGGATAGAAGGTAGAAGGATAATGAATGGGAGGATTGTGAAAGGGTAGATGGAAAGGAAGGCAAGATCAACATCAACACACACCTTGAAGGGTGGCAAGAGGATGGAGGAAACATAAATGAAGGAATACATGAAGGAATATGGTGAATGGATAGAAGAGGTTGTGGTTTAGGTGAACGGAATGGAAGAATGTTTTTGGAAGAAGATGAAGTGAAAGCCTTTGGAAGCTTGAATGTCAACTTCACTTGTTTCTCAACATGAGACTCTCTCAAGAGAGACTTTGGAATCCATATAGCCTTAGACTTTTCATTTCTTTTTGATGATTTAGAGAGAATATCTTTAATGATGGATTTTAGAACCCATACTTGTCTTGTAGTTTTCTTCTTAGCTATCTCTTTTGACTTTATGCCTCCATGTCGATTAGAGGAGACATGGTGATCTTCTTTTTTTGATGGATTCTTGTATTGCTTCTTTTTCTTGTATTGAACATTCAAATTACTTCCAAAATACTTGGGACTTGTGGAAGAAAAAGGAGGATATGACTAGTTTAGATGGGTGGGTGGAAGAAAAGGATTCAAGGGTATGCATCTATGTTGATCTTGAGGAAAGATAGGAGATGGAGGAATGCAAGGACCCAAGATGGATGAATAATTAGGAGAGTTAGGAGGGGAAAGTGAAGGGACATAAGGGCCCAAGATGGAAGGAAGACATGAAGCCTTTAGTATTGATGGAGGAGCTCCAAGGATGTATGTGGAAGATGCAAAAGGATAATCAATAAGTTCATCAACATCTATATAACAACCAAGGATATTAGCATCTTAAGAGTGAGCATTAGGATTTGCAATAGGACCATAAATATTTTGAACAGGAGCAACTTCTTTGATATGATTGTTCAAAGCTTGCAAAGACTTAGGAAAAGTAGAAAATGGAAGCGAACATGGAGTGGTAGAACAAGAAGATGGAAAACTTTGATGTTGACAAGGATCTTTGGATAGCATGAGCGCATCAGCTTTCTTTTGATTTTCAATAGGCTTAATAGTGGAAGTAATAACACCATTTTTAATAACCTTAATGCATGTATCATCTTTGAAAAGCGCAAGTGTAGTAAGGTTATTTTATTTGTCAATAAGCTCAATGGTGTGAGTAGTAGCCTAATCTTGCTTAGGACAAGACTTAAGACATGGTGGAATGAATGAGAAAGGTGTTGGAAATATAGATGCAGTAACTGAGAGGGGGGGTGAATCAGTTAACTACAAAAAATATTACCACTAATCCCTTATATATCTTAATAAAATATTTACTGTTGCCACTCAGTAAACATACAGAGAAATGCTGAAACTCGATCTTTGAAGTGTGTAATAAGTAAATTGTTCTTAAGAATTCATCACTGATTGACATACATGAATAAAGAAAATAACATGAACACAAGAGACACCAGATTTACCGTGGAAACCCAATATGGGAAAAACCACCAATGTAACTAGTTACTATTTTTCACTCTTCTGAAGTGATGCCTGGTTAGAAGCCAACCCAGTAAAAGGTTACAAAACACACTATTAGGTGTGACCTTGTTAGAGGATTTAATCACCCTGCTAGGAGTGGCCTTGTAAGAGGTCTTGAAACAATTCAATAGAACTGTCACCTTGTTAGAGGATTTACAAAATGGTTGTTAAACCAACTCGGTTAAGAGATTTTGATATCACTGCTACAATTGTAAGAGAGTAACAATGAAATGACCTACAACTAAATTGTTGATTATAGATCTCTGTTCTACTTCACTAGATCCTTACTAATCAAATAAATCTTTGCTTCTCCTCAAGGATATCTAACCATCCTTCAAAATTCGCACACACATTTCTTCAAAATGATTTATGCATGCTGTGTCTCTTATTCACCACTTGACCTTCTATATATATATACCATTCTAATTAACATTTAGATTGTCAAGTCAGCACTAACAATTATTTAGCAATTGGCTGGGATAAACAAACTATAATAACAAAATCCTTTGAAGGGCCGACCTTGCTTGGTAAACATTAATCCTAAAAATATTTCCTTCGGTGACCGAGTGAACTCGGTAACCATAGTGAATTCTATAACATCCTTCAGAGACTGAGTGAGCTCGGTAACCACTAATTTTCCTTTAATAACCGAGGAGGCTCGGTTAACACTATTTTCTGTCCTGTTTCCTTTTGACACCCGAGAGATCTCGATAGGCACTAAAAACTACCTAGCTAACCGACTGAGCTCGGTAGACATTGAGAATGATAATTGATATGACATTTGTGTGACATGAAAGACAACACATAGCTAATCCAATAATGTCCTTCAGACAATTTTTTCCAACAATCTCCCTCTTTGGCATTAATGGCAACACAACATGTCATAGCACAATGAAATTTCATAGAGAAACCTAGAGTAAGAAACATATCCTTAGCTTCATTCTGATTCTTATCATCTTCAAAATTTTTTCTGACTGAGAACTCTCCCTCTTAACTTCTCAAATTATTTTCCTTAGAAATTTCTTGAAATGACAACAAACTCTCCCTCTTTGACAACACATGCCAAAGACAACTTACACAATTTCAGTGAATATCAATGTACCTTATGTATTGATTCATATGCAATGATTCCCTGACTATGCTACATCAACTGATTGATCTTCAACATGTTCTAGTTGATGCATCACTAAAACTTTATTCAGTGAACCTCGGATAGGGGAGTGACCCCTAACTTACCTCTTAGATACAAGAATGCATCCTTAGGTAGTGGCTTGGTGAAGATATCTGCAATTTGTTCTTTTGTATGAATATATTCCAATCTTATTTCCTTGTCCTGCACCAATTCTCTGACAAAGTGATATTTTATAGCAATGTGCTTGGTTTTGGAATGCATTACTGGATTCTTTGAAATATTTATTGCACTTGTATTGTCACAAAACATAACAACTGGTTCTTTGATCTCAACCTTCATGCCTTCCAAAAGCTGTTTAAACCATACAATATTAGAGCAGTTTACTACTGCAGCAACATATTCTGCTTTTGCTATGGATTGGGATGTGCAGTTTTGCTTTTTACTAGTCCAAGATACTAACCTCTTGCCAAGAAAGAATGCTCCACCACTTGTACTCTTTCTTTCATCAATGTTTCCTGCCCAATCAACATCAGTAAATACTTAAAATCCAGATTGCCTCCAAATTTATACCACAAGCCATAATCTTCAGTTCCCCTTAAATACCTCAAGATTCTTTTTATTTCCATCATGTGATTTTCTCTAGGTTTAGCTGAGAATCTTGCCACTATACCAACTGCTAAGGCAATATCAGGCCTTGTGTGCACTACATACTATAATTTTCCAATCATTGATCTGTATAAGGTCTGATCTACTTCTTTTGAATCATCATCTTTGGTAAGCTTCAGTCCAGTGCACATGGGTGTACCAACTAGTTTTGAATCTTCCATACCAAATCTCTTAAGTATTTCCTTGATATATTTAAACTGAGTAATGTAGATACCATTTTTGTTCTGCTGAATCTGAAGTCCAACAAAATTTTTTATCTAACCAAACATAGACATTTCAAATTCTTTGTTCATATGCTTTGAAAATTCTTTGCACTAATCATCATTTCTTGTAAACAAAGTATCATCCACAAATATTTCTGCCAAAACAATTTTTTTATCTAATCCTTCTTTGATGTATAAATTACTGTTGTCATTAGCTCTTTTGAAATCAATCCGAGTAAGATAGTTATGTAATCTTTCATACCATGCTCTAGGAGCTTGTTTCAGACCATACAATGCTTTGTGTAATTTGCAGACCATATCCCTTTTGTCTGGATCAATAAAACCTTTAGGTTGCTCAATGTAGACTTCTTCCTCAAGAATACCATTGAGAAATGCAGATTTTATATCCATCTGATATACCTTAAATCCTTTATGTGCTACATATGCAAGTAAAGTCCTCACAGCTTCTAATCTTGCAATAGGAGCAAAAGTCTCTCCATAATCTATTCCTTCTTCTTGAGAATATCCTTTACATACCAATCTTGCTTTGTTTCTTGATACTTGACCATCTTCATTCAACTTATTTCTGAATACCCATTTTGTCTCAATTACATTTTTATTTTTAGGCCTAGGTACAAGAGTCCATGTCTTATTTTTCTCTATTTTCTCTATTTCTTAAATCGTAGCCTCAATCCAACTTTCATTTTCCAATGCATCTTTGACATTTTTAGGTTCAAAATCAGCAAATAAACATGTACCTTTTAGTTTACTTCTTGTCATAGTACCATCTGATTTGTTTCCAATAATCTGATCTAGTGTATGATGCTTCCTGACATACTTGGCCAATACAGGTTCCTTTCTTCCTAAATGAGTTACATTGTCATCTTCTTCATCTTTAGGTTCAAGTTGCTCGGGCTCGGTAGATACTTTCTCGATAGCTTCAGACTGAGACTCGGTACTTTGTGAATCGGTCTGAACTTCTTCTTGTGACTCGGTTACTGTACTAGGCTCGGTAGATGTATTTTTCTTATTGACAAATGTGTCTGGCAATGTATCAGGTTTGATGTAAACAAATCTTCTGTAATCCTCTGGTTCCTTTTTGCTTTCTTCTTCAGTCCTTTCTGCAAACTCATCAATTCTCACATGTGCACTTTCTATGATTTTCTGAGTAGACAAATTTAGACATCTATATGCCTTACTTTTGCAAGAATATCCCAAAAATATTCCTTCATCACTTTTTACATCAAATTTTCCTTTTCTAGATTCTTTTAAGATGTAACATTTACTACCAAATACGTTTAGGTAACTTACATTTGGTTTGTAGCCATACCATAGCTCATAAGGAGTCTTGAATGTGTCTTTTCTCAACTATACTCGGTTCAAAGTATGAATTGCAATGCTGATAGATTCCTTCTAGTATTTCATAGCAATGTTCTTTTCAATCATTAGAGTCCTTGCATAGTCCATGATAGATCTGTTCCTTCTTTCAGCTATTCCATTCTGCTCAGGAGTTCTCGGGGCTGATACCTATCTTTTGATTCCTCTTTCAATGCAGAAATTATTGAATTCATGGGAGATGAATTCACCACCTCTGTCTGATCTCAAGAATTTTATTCTTTTTCCTATTTCCTTTTCTACTCTTTCTAAATACCATTTGAACTTCTCAAATGCTTCTGACTTTTCTCTTAAATACATAACAATCATCGTTCTAGAGTAATCATGAACAAAGAGAATAAAGAATTTTTCTCCAGTATAGCTCTCAATTCCAATAGGTCCACATAAATCAGTATGGACAATTTCCAAAACATCTTCAGATTGATAGTTTTTACTTTTAAAACTAGACTTTCCCATTTTACCAATTTGACAATTTTTGCATAGACCAACATCAGGTTTCTTCAAAGTAGGAATACCTCTTACTTTCTTGAATTTGCTTATTTTCATCATGTTATCAAAATTTACATGACATAACCTTTTGTGCCATAACCAACTTTCTTCAATTTGAGCAATAAAACATGAGTATTCACAAAGATCAAGATAAAATAGGTTACCTTTGGTTTGTTTGCCTGATCCTATCAGTTTTCCTTTGTCATCCAGTAGTCTTGCTTTGCCATTCATGAATTCAACTTTGAATCCAATGTTAATTAGCTGTGATACACTTAGAAGATTATGCGTTAGTCCTTCAACCCAATATGCATTATCACGTATAAGTTCTTTGGTTAATGAAATTCATCCCTTTCCTTCTATACAACAAGGTTCATTGTTTCCAAACCTTACATTACCACCATCAATGTTTTCAAAGTGTTCAAACTTAGTCCTGTCACCAGTCATATGATGTGAACATCCACTATCTATAATCCATGTATCATTCTTTCTTATATGAGAGATAAGTGCCATCTCATCTTCATCATTATCAGATTCATCTTTTATAGCAATGAAAACAATTTCTTCTTCACTATCATCCGAATCTTTAGCTAAAAAGCATGTTTTCTTACCTTTATCCTTGAATTATTTGAAATTTTTCTTGCCATTGTATTTGTAGCCTTTCTTCTCATCTTTGCTTTCCTTGTTTGGGCACCTAGCTGCAATATGATCAATTTCTTACATGAAAAATAGATTAAGGGAGTTTTACCTTTGTATTTTCCTTTGCCTCTTGAATATTTCTTTGCAAGTAATGCTTCAATAACTTCAAGATCACTATCAGAACTTTCCTCTGATTCTTCTTCACTTTTTGATTGGATTTTCTTCCCTTTCTTGAGTGAAAGTGTGACCTCAAAAGCTGATTCAATATTTTTAGAAGTTGGAACATAGTTGTCATAGTTATCCAGTTCAAAGGCTGTCAATCTTCCAACTAAGGCATCCAAAGTTATATTGTGATTTTCTTCACATCTTCTTTCTTGAATAGCAGAAACTCTTATTGCATAAATAGGAAGTAATGTTCTAAGAACCTTACTTATAACAGTTTCATCATCAATTTTTCCTCCAGAAGCTCTGATTGTAGTATCACTTGTCTTGATCCTTTCAACATATTTTGCAATGTTTTCTTCTTCTCTCATTTTCATCTGATCAAACTGTCCTCTTAGGCTTTTTGCTTTGGCTCTCTTCACATTGTCATCACCGCCATAGATTTTCTTCAGCTTGTTCCACATTTTATGAGCAGTTGTGCAGTCTTTGATTTCATCAAATTCTTCATAGCTAAGAGCTGATGCAATGTCTATCATCATAGTGTTATGGTTCTTCTTCTCTACAATGTCTTCAACAGTTAATGTGCCAATAGGAACTGTATATTCTTGATCAATATATTTGCATCCTGAATCACCAATGGAATCTAGATGAAGTCTCATGAGACCTTGCCATGCTGAAAAGTTATTTCTATTAAGCCTTGGAATTTCTCTTTTGTAAGACATCCTGATCTTTAGCTTAGGTCCTTGAAACCATTCCTACAAGCACCAAAAGCTCTGATACCAATTGTTGGAAATATAGATGCAGTAACTGAGAGGGGGGGTGAATCAGTTAACCACAAAAAATATTACCACTGATCCCTTAGATATCTTAATAAAATATTTACTGTTGCCACTCGGTAAGCATATCGAGAAATGTTGAAACTCGATCTTTGAACTGTGTAATAATTAAACTTTTCTTAAGCATTCATCACTAATTGACATACATGAATAAAGAAAATAACATGAACACAAGAGACACCAGATTTACCGTGGAAACCCAATATGGGAAAAACCACTAATGTAACTAGTTACTTTTTTCACTCTTCTGAAGTGATGCCTAGTTAGAAGCCAACCTAGTAAAAGGTTACAAAACACACTGTTAGGTGTGACCTTGTTAGAGGATTTAATCACCCTACTAGGAGTGGCCTTGTAAGAGGTCTTGAAATAATTCAATAGAACTGTCACCTTGTTAGAGGATTTACAAAATGGTTGTTAAACCAACTCGGTTAAGAGATTTTGATATCACTACTACAATTGTAAGAGAGTAATAATGAAATGACCTACAACTGAATTGCTGATTATAGATCTTTGTTCTACTTCACTAGATCCTTACTGATCAAATAAATCTTTGCTGCTCCTCAAGGATATCTAACCATCCTTCAAAATTCGCACACACCTTTCTTCAAAATGATTTCTACATGCTATGTCTCTTATTCACCACTTGACCTTCTATATATATATACCATTCTAATTAACATTTAGATTGTCAAGTTGGCACTAACAATTATTCAATAGTCGGCTGGGATAAACAAACTATAATAATAAAATCCTTTGAAGGGCTGACCTAACTCGGTAAACATTAATCCTGAAAAGATTTCCTTCGGTGATCGAGTGAACTTGGTAACCACAACAAATTATGTAACATCCTTCAGAGACTGAGTGAGCTTGGTAACCACTAATTTTTCTTCAATAATCGAGGAGGCTCGGTTAACACTATTTTCTGTCCTATTTCCTTTTGACACCCGAGAGATCTCAGTAGGCACTAAAAACTACCTAGCTGACTGACTGAGCTCGATAGACACTGAGAATGATAATTGATATGACATTTATGTGACATCAAAGACAACACATAGCTAATCCAACAATGTCCTTCAGACAATTGTTTCCAACAAAAGGGTGTAAAGGATCAAAAGAACCATGAAATGGAGGAGAGTCATCATGAAAAGGATTGGATGACATGGAGGATTCTTGATTTTCATCTTTCTTTATGTTCTTTTCTTTATCATTTTTAGAGTCCTCTTGACATGGGGCCACTTCTAAGGACAAGGAAGCATGTTGGAATTACATGGAAGACTTTGGAAAAGATGGTGAAGGACTAGCTGAAGTAGGCATTATAGTGCATAAAGTCTCAAGCTCTTTAGGTTTAGCATTATTGAAAGTATTTGCAGCCAGGTGAAGGTTAGCTTGGGCTTCTTTAGGAGGTAGCCCTTGAGGATAACTATAAGGAACTGCATGAAAAGTATTAGGACTTTTGTTGGATGAAGGATTTGTGAAAGATTTCAAAGACTCAGAAGCTTTAGGAAATGTATGGGTATTGGAGGAAGTAGGGGATGGAAAGGAACCATCACAAGACAAAGGTCTATCATCAACATGATCTTGCTCAAGAGTGTAATCTTTATTTTTAGCATGAGAGTTCTTAGAGGAGAAATGCTCATAGTATCTATGTTTATAATCAGCACAGAAAGCTTTCTCTTCCTTAATAGAAGTAGATGTATCATATTGTTCAGAACAAGCATCATAGTCTCTTTCAAAATTAGAGTCATATGGATCACCATCGCGATCTCTCCAATAGGATGACCCATTTCCAGTAAGCATGAGCACATGACGAGGAGGACTCTTAGGAATAGAGGTTTCATAGGGATGACTATATGGTTCATCATCACAGCCATCATAATAGTCATCATAGCCATCAAAGGTGGATGTGTCACTCTTCGTGGGAGAGGTATCACAAGGATTACTATATTGCTCATATTGAGGAGTAAGACTCTTGGGAGAAGTAGAAGAGGAATGAGATTGTGAAGAAGAGGAAAGTGAAGACCTAGTGGAGGAAGAAGACTTGGATAATGAAGAATGTGAATAATGTCTAGAAGAGTCATGATAAGACTTGGATAATAAGGAAGAATGAGAAGACTTAGATGATGAAGAATGCTTGGAAGAAGAAGATCATGAGAGGATCATGAGCATGATTCTACCAAAGGTGGGTGATTCACTTTCTTTTCATCATATTTTTGTCATAAATTTATCATCAATAAAAGTTTTGGAGGAATGATACTTTTCAAATTGAGCAAGGAGATCAAGATCATCCATTTTCAAGAGAGGTTCTATATTAAGATAGTTGAAACTCATGATTCTAGAAGAGGAGGAACCAAGTATGGAAATGGTAGAAGAGATGAATAAAAGAAGGTAGACTAGAAAATAAGAGGAAAGGAATCAAGAAGATATGAAGAATTTAGGAAGAATCATGAAGAGAGAAGAGAAAGGATGAAAATGGGAGACTAGGAAGACATGATAGATATGGAAGAAAGAAGACCAAGAGTCATTTTTTGCAATTTAATACCATTGAAATTCATTTGGATATTGAGCAACATGTCATAGTACCTAAGATTTGAGATCTGATTTGACCAAGGAGAATTGAAAAGTGCATAAACCAGGAAGACAACAAAAAGGTTCTATTCGATACTTTCCAAGCAAATAGGGTGATAGTTTATAGCGAGGTGATACTTTTCCTTAAGCCAGGCGATAGTTTCCAATAAGCCCAAGTGATACTTTCCAGGCAGGCGGGGTGATAGTCTAGTAGGGGTGAACTATCGCATGATACTTCTCTCCACAAGGCATGATATTGTTGCAAAATTATATGACCCTTGACCAGTGAAGGGCAAAATCTTAGTTTTTGGGACTGTTTGTTAAAAATTTCAGTTTGAGGGTTGATTTTTTCAATTTCAATCACAATGACAGTAGTAAATTGACAGGGTTGCAAATAGTATGGGATCAAACATGTCTTCAAGCAGTTGAAACAAGGGCAAAAGAAACCTTGCCAAGACAAACAATTGTGATATCAAAATTGAAAAAAAAACCTATGAATGCTACCGTGATGTTGAGTATGCAAGAACGTTTACACGGGTATAGCACAATGAGAACACTTTAAGAACTTTCTATGCTAAAAGACAAGGCTCAATATTTAACAACTTGGCCCACAACTTGATGCTCCATTGCCTCACACAAAGTGGTTACCCACAATAGATATTGGCTTTGTCAAAGAAGTGCCAAAGACACAACCAAAGGAACACATATGGTGAGTAATCTTGGGGTGATCTAGGTTATTCCACTTGGATCAATCCTTGCACCAAGAAGCTAAGTAGAAAAATAAGGTGGCTTCTAACTATGGTTCTTAATAAGGGCTTTCATTCATAGTACCCCTCTTGTTCCCTAAAGGGACTCCTTACCTTGCGGCAAGTAATGGACCTCGCAGCCACAAGAGTACCTTAAGCATTCTTTCTCAACACTTTCCTCATAGTCACAATCTCACAAGTACTCACATTAAGTGAAGACAAGCACTACGTCTACCAAGGTTTTGTGTTCTTGATAGCCTTGAGTGTATAGTGGGTTAGAATAGTTGGCAAAAGGCTTGTCCCCACTTGGGTCATTCCCCTCGATTGCTCAAGAGAAGACCTGCTAAAGGATTCTAACAACTAAACAAAAATGGATCAACTTATGAGGTTCAAGGTTTTTGTGATGCAGGAGCATCCTGGGTGTAAGAGCAATCTTGCATCACCCAAAAATATTTCTATTTTTGTATTCAATAAGGGCTATTTTGTGCAGAGCTGCTATTTATGGAAAGTTACTATTTTTGGTAATTTTTGTATGTGCTTAGAATGATCTGATTTCTTTCTTGGAGGTTCATTTTGGTCATATTAGTCTGCCAGTAAAGTTTCATTGCCAGATCAAGTGTATATTGGAAGATATTGAAGATTTTCGGTATTGGCAGCAGGGTACAGAAACTTCAAACTCAGTTTTGAAGGCTTTAGAGGCCCCGGATGAGGTCGAATTTTGGGCTGAATGAAGCTTGCTTGATTCACGCGTTGTAGAGCTCCTCGCGCCCTTTCCGAAATGGGGTTACAATAGTCAATCGGGTCAACTGGTGATGACTTATGGTCTTCGGAAGTTGGGTCACCAGAAATGGCGGAAAATGATTTTTCTTCAAAATTTCTGTTCGGGTTTCAAAATTTATTTTGAGCCGACTATGATGTAATGAAATGTAAAATAAAAAAAAAATAATTCTAAGTTTGGTCGGCCTTATTGGCTAAAATTCTGGAACCTTCCCAGGCGGTGGAAAATTGCCTATATAAGGAAGGCTGTATTATTGTCTTAGGCAGTTCAGAATAGTTCTGGGTAGTAGATCTGGGTATTGATTCGAGGCTTTGTCCTACAGAATATTGTAAGGGAATGCCCATGTGGCTTTGCATATTGTAATTCTGAAAGTTTGTAATTCCACATTTGTGGAGATAATAAGAAGCCAATTTTCTGTTCTTGCATATTGTTGTTGTTTCTCTATTTCTGTTATGTGTTTGTGGTATTAAGGGGAGCAACCTTCATCAAGTGGTATCAGAGCAGGAGTTCTTGAGTGTGTAAACAGATCGCCGACTGTGAGGCATTTTGCACCAGGACCGTGGCTAGGGTTTCAGCGCGCATCGCGAAAATGCCTCCACGAAGGGAACGTGGCGAAAGAGCTGGTGGTGTAACACCTGAGGTTAGAGAGCTGCAGAGACAAGTACGAGCATTGCAAGAAGAGATTCGCAGAGGAATGAATCTTAATGTCAGAGACGAAAGCGAGGATGATGCCGAAGAAGAATATCAAGAAGGAGAAGTTGAAATTGTGAACCATGAGGAAGAAAGACTTTTTCGGGCGATTTCCAAGATTGGGAAAAGACCTAAGATTGAGGTTCCTATATTTTCTGGAAATCTTAACCCAGAGGAATTGATCGACTGGATCAATGAATGTGAGGAATATTTTGAGTATGAAGATGTTGAGGATCCTGATAGGGTCAAATTTGCGAAGGCCAGACTGAAAGGTCATGCGAAGATCTGGTGGCAAGAAATTCAATTGGAGCGAAATAGAAGAGGGAAAGATAAAATCACAAGATGGGATCGGATGGTGGATAAATTGAAGCGACAGTTCATTCTTGTTGATTATGAGCTTGATCTACTAAAAAAAATGCAAAGTTTGAAGCAAGCAGGAAGATCTATTCAGGAGTATACAGAGGAGTTCTATCGACTTCTCATCAGAACAGGCCATGCAGAAGCTGATAAGGAGAAAGTTGCCCGATACCTTAATGGGTTAAGGCCAAGCATTCAGGAGGAGCTGAATCTGGTTCGAATGAACAGTATTGAGGAGGCATACCAGTTTGCCCTAAAAGTAGAGGAAAAGCTGAACAAGAAGTTTGAGAGCAGACAAAATGGAAGAGGTCACGGTGGACGATCTGGTGGACGGTCATATGGTGGCCGAAATGAAGATCCGAAAAAGAAGGATGAGGCTAGTAGCAGTCAGAATCAGCGAGGAAATAATTCCAATCACTTCCAGGATCAGAATAATAGAGATCAAAGAGGAAGAGGAAGAGGACAAGGATCTGGAAGAGGTGGCTTCCGTGGAACATGTTTTCACTGTGGAGAAGAAGGTCATAGGGCATTTGAATGTCCTCAGCGCCAAGGCAGAACAGACAGGAGAAATGAAGGCCAGGCCAGAATTGCACATGTAGATGAAGATGCCAGATCATCAAATTCTGAAGATGCTGAAAGAGGAGAAACGTTGATTAACAGAAGAGTCATGTTGAGAGGTGAGAATGAACCTGAGCAAAGGAGGAGCTTGTTTCGCACCAGGTGTAAGTGTGAAGGTAAATGTTGTGATGTGATTATCGATAGTGGAAGCACTGACAATTTGGTGTCAGAAGAGATGGTGACAAAGTTGAAGCTCAAGAGATAGAAACACCCACATCCATATCGGATTGCCTGGGTACAGGATGACCACAAGGTCATGGTCAATGAACAATGCCTGGTGAAGTTCAAGATTGGCGGATACCAAGATGAGGTATTGTGTGATATCATATCTATGGATGCATGTCATATGTTGTTGGGTAGACCATGGCAGTTTGACAGATGTGCTGTACATGATGGCCGTGCGAATACCTATTCCCTGACAAAGGATGGAGTGCGACATAAGCTAAAACCATTGAAGGAGACTGAAGAAAAGGTATGTGGTAATGCAAGGATAACTTTTGTTGATGGAAGAAATTTCCTAGATGGTATGAGGCATGAGCATGTATGTTTTGCTTTAATTCCAAAAGCTGGTAAAGAGGAAGTAGAAGATGTTCCTGTAGAAGTTGCAGATTTGTTGAATGAGTTTCAGGATATTGTATCCGATAACGTGCCTGATGGATTACCACCAGTCAGGAAGATCAGTCATCAAATAGATTTGATCCCAGGAGCGAGTTTGCCGAATAAGGCAGCACACAGAATGACACCTGCAGAAAGTGAGGAGTTGAACAGACAAGTACATGAACTGCTACAGAAAGGATTGATCCGTGAGAGTCTGAGTCCCTGTGCTGTACCAGCGGTATTAGCACCAAAGAAGAATGGAGAGTGGAGGATGTGTACAGATTCTAGGGCAATAAACAAGATTACAATCAAGTACAGGTTTCCATTGCCACGAATGGATGATATTATGGACTGTTTGAGTGGAGCTGTGTATTTTTCAAAGATAGATCTAAAAAGTGGATATCATCAGATTCGGATCAGAGAAGGAGATGAATGGAAGACTGCCTTCAAGACAAAGGAAGGACTGTATGAGTGGTTAGTCATGCCTTTTGGGCTAACCAATGCACCGAGCACTTTCATGCGGCTCATGAACGAGGTTCTGAAAGAATTTCTAGGTAAGTTTGTCATTGTTTACCTAGATGATATTCTGATCTTTAGTAAGACATTGGAGGAGCATATGATGCATATTCGTATGGTATTTGAGAAGCTGAGAGAAGAGAAATTGTTGATTAATTTGAAGAAGTGCAGTTTTGTGAAGAAAGAGTTGGTGTATTTGGGGTTTGTAGTTTCAGGAGAAGGTCTAAAAATGGACCCAGAGAAGGTACAGGCTATCCTTGAATGGCCTACTCCAAGGAATGCTACTGAGGTAAGATCTTTTCATGGTCTAGCTAGCTTTTACAGAAATTTTATCAGAAATTTTAGCAGTATTTGTGGACCCTTGACTGAAACAATGAGAGGGGATAGAAAAGAGTTTAAGTGGACTAATGGGGCAGAAAAGAGTTTTCAATTGTTGAAACAAAAAGTTACAGAACAATCTGTTTTAGCACTTCCAGATTTTAATAAGGTGTTTCAAGTAGATTGTGATGCTAGTGGTACTGCAATAGGAGCTGTTATGAGCCAAGAAGGTAAACCTATTGCTTATTTCAGTGAGAAGTTGAATGATGCCAAGAGAAAATATTCTATTTATGATCAGGAATTTTATGCTATAGTTCAAGCATTAAAGAAGTGGAGACACTATTTGCTTCCTAAGGAGTTTGTTTTGTATACTGATCATCAAGCTTTGCAATATTTGAATAGTCAAGGAAAGTTGAATCAAAGACATTTGAAATGGGTTGAATTTTTGCAGAGTTATACATTTGTTTTGAAACACAGGAGTGGAAAGTCTAATAGGGTTGCAGATGCTCTTAGCAGAAGGCAACTACTGCTGACAGAAATGCAGATTGAAGTGGTTGGGTTCAAGGAGCTCAAGAATTTGTATCCAGAGGATCCTGATTTTGGTGAAGCTTGGAAAGCTTGTAAAGAACCTGTTACTCTAGACAGGACGAAATGGTTGGATTTCATCATCCAGGATGATATGCTATTCAGAGGGAGTCAGTTGTGCATTCCACGAAGTTCTATGAGGGAGAATCTCATCAAGGAGAAGCATAGTGGAGGATTGGCTGGACACTTTGGTCGTGATAAAACCCTTGCTTTGGTTGGTGAGAATTATTATTGGCCACAATTGCAGCAAGATGTGAAGAAGTTTGTACAGAGTTGCAGAGTATGTCAGATGGCGAAAGGAGTGAAGCAGAATACAGGGTTGTATCAGCCATTACCTATACCAGAGAAGCCTTGGGAGGATATCAGTATGGACTTTGTTCTTGGTTTACCGAGGACACAGCGGGGACACGATTCAATTTTTGTGGTAGTTGACAGATTTTCAAAGATGGCACATTTCATTCCCTGCAAGAGGACTAATGATGCTGTTCATGTAGCAGAATTGTTTTTCAGAGAAGTAGTGAGACTTCATGGTTTGCCAAAGACCATAGTTTCAGATCGGGACACTAAGTTTGTTGGATATTTCTGGCATACATTGTGGAAAAAGTTAAAGACAGATTTGAAGTTCAGTTCATCACATCATCCACAGACTGATGGACAAACAGAGGTGGTGAATAGGAGTTTGGGAAATTTGCTGAGATGTTTGGTTGGAGATAAGCCAACAGGATGGGATTTGATTTTACCACAGGCAGAATTTGCATACAATAATTCTGTCTACAGGAGCACTGGTAAATCACCATTCCAGATTGTATATGGAAGTAGTCCAAGAAATGCATCTGAATTGAGGAAGATAGATAAAGGAGAAATAAGTAGTGCTGAAGCTGAAGATTTTGCAGAACACTTGAAGAACATCCATGAGGAGGTGAGGAAGCATATTATCAAGATGAACGCACAGTATAAGGCTAAGGCAGATGAGAAAAGGAGGTATAAGGAATTTCAAGTTGGTGATGAAGTCATGGTTCATTTGCGGAAGGAGCGGTTTCCAGTTGGTACATATAACAAGCTGAAAATGAAGAAGTTTGGACCATGTAGGATACTGAAGAAAAATGATTCAGGAAACGCATATGAGGTAGAATTGCCTACTGAGCTAAATATTTCACCAGTGTTTAACATTTCAGACCTGACAGAGTATCATGAAGGAGGTGTTGAAGATGAGATCATAGCAGCACAGTGGAGTATTCCAGCAACTAGTTCAGACACTAAGGAGATCGAAGATATACTGGACAGTCGTATTGGCAGAAGCACAAGGAACAGGATATATGAAGAATATCTGGTCAAGTGGAAAGGATGACCTGTTGAAGATTCATCATGGCTGACAAAGGAGGGGATTAGCCGTCTTGGTTTTCCTCTGCACACCTGAGTCGTGACAGGGTCACTTCTCAAATTACCCCGGGTGTCTGATGCAGGAGCATCCTGGGTGTAAGAGCAATCTTGCATCACCCAAAAATATTTCTATTTTTGTATTCAATAAGGGCTATTTTGTGCAGAGCTGCTATTTATGGAAAGTTACTATTTTTGGTAATTTTTGTATGTGCTCAGAATGATCTGATTTCTTTCTTGGAGGTTCATTTTGGTCATATTAGTCTGCCAGTAAAGTTTCATTGCCAGATCAAGTGTATATTGGAAGATATTGAAGATTTTCGGTATTGGCAGCAGGGTACAGAAACTTCGAACTCAGTTTTGAAGGCTTTAGAGGCCCCGGATGAGGTCGAATTTTGGGCTGAATGAAGCTTGCTTGATTTAGGCGTTGTAGAGCTCCTCGCGCCCTTTCCGAAATGGGGTTACAATAGTCAATCGGGTCAATTGGTGATGACTTATGGTCTTCAGAAGTTGGGTCACCTGAAATGGCGAAAAATGATTTTTCTTCAAAATTTCTGTTCGGGTTTCAAAATTTATTTTGAGCCGACTATGATGTAATGAAATGTAAAATAAAAAAAAAATAATTCTAAGTTTGGTCGGCCTTATTGGCTAAAATTCTGGAACCTTCCCAGGCGGTGGAAAATTGCCTATATAAGGAAGGCTGTATTATTGTCTTAGGCAGTTCAGAATAGTTCTGGGTAGTAGATCTGGGTATTGATTCGAGGCTTTGTCCTACAGAATATTGTAAGGGAATGCCCATGTGGCTTTGCATATTGTAATTCTGAAAGTTTGTAATTCCACATTTGTGGAGATAATAAGAAGCCAATTTTCTGTTCTTGCATATTGTTGTTGTTTCTCTATTTCTGTTATGTGTTTGTGGTATTAAGGGGAGCACCCTTCATCATTTTGTTTCACCACAAGGGTGAAGAGCATACTCCCCTATCTCAAAGCTTCTCCCAAACACACCAAGAAGAGTTCAATTACTCTCTTGCTTCCAAAATCTCAAGATGGGTCAAGATTTTCTGGCTCACCACAAGGGTAAAGAGCATACTTCTCCTACCACCTCAAAATTCCTTCCACAAGATATTACGTGCCTACTAAAAGAAACAACTAGTAGATTGCCACACTTGAAATGAAATAAACAACAAGCAATTTTTTTTTTTGTATTTTTATGCTTTTGGGGCAGCCCTACAAGAAACTGTTAGTAGCCTTTTTAGCATGCAATTTTGACAAATTTCTCAAGAAAATGCACCTACAACCACAACTAATTAGCCCCACAAGGTTAGCAAAATCCAAAATCCAAATGAAATCTGCAAATGGAATCTATCTAACTACAACAAATTAGACCAACAAGATAATTAAATCTAAACTCGGCCAAAAAGACTCAAAAAGACAACTCACTGCCAATTACAAAGAATAGTACAGACACCAAAAGTATCGCGCGATACTCTTTAGTATACCGGGGTGATAGTTTACTTCAGGGTGATACTTCATCTTACACCAGGCGATAATATGTCTTTAACAGAGCGATACTTCAACCAAGCAAAGTATCATGCCACCATTCAAGAACTATTGTGTGATACTGGAAAAACTATCGCACAATACTCTGAGACTAAAAAAGCTGAGAGCTAAAAATGAAGCTAAAACTCGGCAAAAAATTTATGAAAATGCAAACAAATGAGGATAAAACACTAGTGCTCTGCCCCATGGTGGACACCAAAAATGTACACACAAAATAGTGCACTTCTATGGATCATTACAATCAAGAACACTCAAGAATGAGGTCTCAAAAATTGATCCATAGCTCTCTATGTATGGAGTTGCAAGATATTGAAATTGCTCTTGGCTAGAGCTATTAAGCTTATGACCTTGCTATTCAACCACACAATGAGAGATTCAAATGAAGACAAGGGAAAGAATGCCAATATCCCCAAGAATCACTATAAAATGCAATGTAATGCAAGATAATCTAAGAATGAAAGAAGAATGCAACTAATCTATGAAAGGAAAGAACAATGCAACTAATCTATGAAAGGAAAGAACAATTGTTACAAATCCTTCCTATTTATACTATGTGAGATTAATCTATAGCATAAAGGAAACCTAAACTGTGAAACCATAAATATGAAACTATTGTGAAAGAATGGAAGCTAAGCTATGAAGCAATGAAGAAATCCAAAAATCTTGATGCAACAATGATCTCCAAAAGCTCCAAAGTCTTCAAGAATTCCTACAACAAAAAGTTAGCATAAAAAGATTGACCTAGAATGAAGAAGAGAGCTCTCCTTTTATAAGAAATGAGAAAGAATGGACCATGGAGATTAAGAGGCAAAAGTCTTAATCAAGGGTGGACCTTGAAAGAGGAGAAATCTATGTGCACAAGTATCCTCCAATGGTAAAATAAGAGTTGACTTTTGTGTCAATATGAGACAAAAAGTGCTTTTTCCCTTTCTATAAAACAAGAATAATGCTTTATTTGTGCAACATAGGATAAGAGGAAAAGGTGAGGATTTTTATTTATTAAAAGGGGAGGAAATACTCTTTTTAATCAAATAAAGACTTAGGATAAAATGGTTAGCCCAAGGAATAATTGAATAAATGATAAAATAGGATTTGATCAAGGAAATTGATATTAAGCTGAAAATGTTGATTTTTGAAAATATTGATTCAGGGATTTGATAAATTGCTAAATGGGGCCCAAAGTCTAGGTGGATATTTTAGGGTCCATACAATATACATAGCTCCATATTATCCCTCCTATAATCTACTCCCTCTTTGACATTAATGACAAAGGTGCCCAAAAAATGCATCTACAAGTACTTAGATAGTTAATACATCCGGGTAGGCTATCTGAAGGTTTGCAATCTCATTCAACCAAAACATAGTTAGTGCATTAACTATTTGGAGATGGGCACACAAAGCATATGTCAACTTCTCCATCTTCACCAAATCAGAACTTAGACCTTGATCATATGTCACCATAGTGGCATCGATCTCCTTGATATTCTAATTTAGCACATCTAAGGAGGGCGCAAGTGCATGTCTCAATTGTGCTTTCCTAGCCCCTATCTTAGCTATTTCTTGCTCATCCTTCTCAATCTTATCCACTTTTCCTTGGTAGACATTATTGCCCATATTCACATCTTTTGATGGATGCAATATTGATTTGCTCATAGATGTCATCATAGCTGTTATCATAGTTTCAACATCTTTGATTTTCTTGACAAGGTCTGTAGTAAGATTATCTTTATTCATGATGTCTGCTATTATCTTTCTTCCCTTGGCTGCAAAGTATTTCAACAAAGATTGACCAACCTTTAAAGAGCTAAGGTCAAGTGAAAAGTTCCCTACCAGATCACTCAATCTCTTCTTATGATATTTATCTTTTGGCACCTTGGATGCAAATTCTTCAAGGCAAGAAAAGTTTTCTTTGAAGCTTATTAGGATAGTAATAACATCATCCACAAAATGTACTTTTGTTACCTTCTTCTCTTGTAGCAATAGACTATTCAGGATATTGATTGACTCAAGAAACAAAGGATTTCTCATTACTTGTTTCTCCTTGGCCTTCTCCATAGAAAGGAAACTAATCTTGATCAGGTCTTCTTCTCCCCAAGAGTCCAAACTTGTAGTGTCAGGAGTCAAACTTGACAACAATGATGATGATGACATGTGAGTGATAGGTGTGCTATCCATCACTTCTATCTTTATCTTTATAGGCATTTCAATAGATGGTTCATATGCTAGTTCTTTTTCTTTCTCTTCTTTTTCTTCTTTCTCCTTTTCCTTTTCTTCCTCCTCTTCCTCTTCTTGTCCTGTTAGATCTTCTATCAACACATCTTCTTGTTTCTTTGGTGAATTATCACCGCATAGTATTACTACCTCTTGTGTACTCACAAAGGCTTCTTCAAATTTGTCTAAGTCTTTGTCAGTGGTTGCCATTGATATCTCCACATTATCAATCATTATTGTATCTTTCTTGACTTTAGGTATGGGCACAGATACCATAGCCTCTTTGGTTGTTGTCATAGTGGGTGCTAAGTCTTATGGACCCTTCATAGGTGCATTTATGCTCTCAACAGCTTTTGCTTGCTCAATAGGTGCTTGAGTTGTGGGCATAGATGTAGGTTACATGTGTTTTTCTAGAAACACCTTCTCTAAGGATTTTTCTATCTCCTTGGAAATCAATTCATAATCCTTATTCATAATATGTAGGGTTCTCATCTTAGGTCTAAGGTGTGGATTTACTAAGTCCAGTAATAAGGCCTTCTCTTCAACTGAGCATACTAGATAATTTTCATCCAGTGTCTTTTCTTTGATTTTGAATTCTTCTTCATTAGTTTGTCATTTCAAAGAGTCCACAATATCCTAAATTTTATCTAGAATCAATGTCTTTAGTTCTAGCATAGTCTTCTTAAATTTGATCATATGTTTTTTCAGCATATCATGGATCTCAGATTTTTCTATCTCATGATATCTATCATAAAACTTTGATATCTGATCAAGTCTACCTTCATCTACCACTCTGGATCTCAACACTTGTAAACTTGGTAAAAATCCTACATCAGGAGGTGGTTGCACATTTTTGCCTCCGCTTCTTGTGGCTCATGTTGATGAATGACTTGTAGCTATTTGCTTCTTCCTCTTAGGCATCTTAGGAGATGCTTCAGTGGACTCCAAGTCAATTGTGTCTGAGGCCACAAGATTGACATCATCTATCTTACTCTCATTTTCCTTTGGATCATCAGTTTTCTCAATCTTTACTTTCTTCATCTTAGGATCATCAGTCTTCTCTATCTTGGCTTCCATAGTGGATTCGCTCTCAATTTGCATAGCTATCTTAGCTTCTCTAGCTTTATCCAAATCAGCCTGAGTGACACCATGAATCTTAAGTATCTCCGATGTGATCTCAGAGGGTTTCCTCTTGGTCACTGCACTATTTAGGACTGCATCTACCTGTCTAGTTTTCTCCTCATATGTTCCCCACCTAGGCTCATTTAGATCCTTGGGCACTGTAAGTAGAACTTGTGCATATGCTTCCAAAACTTGTTCCTCTACTTCATAACTAAGTGGATGAATCCACTTAGTTCTAGGCTTAACAACTTCCATACAAGTTATGTTTGTTTCCACCATAAAACAAATATTGTCCTTATACTTTTCAACTATGCTTTCAGGTATCCTATACCTCATCTGCATCTTTATCCTAAATTTTTTTTATCTCTAATTCCATAAAATCTTTCAAAGTACTTTCATTTGATTCCTTACGTGATATTTTTGGGATAGTAGCCATGTTTTTATCAAGGTATAAATCTAAGACTTTTCCAACTATATGAAAGTACATATAGACACTCAGTGATCCAAACCTGAATATTTTTCTCTTGTCATGTTTGATTGCCCTTATGATGTCAATCAATTGTGTGAGCAAGATCTTACACAAGTTGAATTCTCCATTCTCCTTTACAATTCTAATGACTATAAGGATAGTGGCTATGGACACACTATTGACCCTATTTGTATGCTGAAATCTATAACCAAGAATCATAGCCTATAAATTAATGTCTATTTAAGTTCTCTCTTTCTCCTCAATTGGCTCTATGGTCATACTACTCTTGTCACTACGTGACTTACAAGCTTTCTCAACCAATTTTCTAAAATCCTTACTAACTCAAAGAATGGCGTCTATCTTTGATAGTCTTGTCATCTCATAAATGAGATCAACTATGATTCTAACTAGAACTTCACCTATCCAAAATAGGTCATCATGAATTCTACTCAATATGATCTTAATCCATTTGGATTCATAGAATTCATAGGCTATAGCATACTCAATGATTGGGTGATTCTCAAGGTGCACAAACTCATCCATGAATTTTTTATCAAAATTCATCATTGACTCAAGGTGCGACCTAATTCTATCCAAACCAACTGGTTCATTTTTGCAATACACATATGTGCATATGTCTTCTATGTGCATAATGCCCATTAGGGTTCTAGAAAAGGCTCCTTCTAGGTCATCTAGGGTGGAATTGAAAGGATGCTTCTTAAACACATATCTTATCCTTTCAAAAAAATAAAAAAACAACTGGTGTAGCCATGACTTACTTGATTTATTGCTTCATAGAGGTTTCCAAGGGTTTCTAGATTCTCGCATCTAAACTAGGGCTTCCAACAATCAATCTACCTTCTTCGCTAATGAATTCAATTGCAACACTTCACAAATCATTTGCTAGTGCTCCTGTGATCTCGAAACGCTTAATCTTGATTGCAAATGATTGATTAGTGAATCTCCGGTGACTATAAAGTGGTTTTCCACCATTAATACTTGCTGCATAAACACAAAATGCAGTTGTGAATTCCATTATTTGTCTCTGCTATCAATCAAGTAGTGCACTCTTTCATACTGCATCAACTAGTCTTCAATTAATTATCTCCAAAGGTGCATACTCTGAGAGTGAGTATACAAGCCACGTAGGGGTCTAGAGCTAATCTAGCTCCCCCTATGACCATGATGGTCATTTTAAGCATAAATAGGAGGTGCATCTATTGTGGATGCATCCTCAATTATTTCACCAACATTATCTGACTTTTCTTCCTTCCAAATCAAGCTCACATCTTATGTAGCTTTAACAAACTTAACTTCTCCTTCTTCATCCAATATTGATCCTTCTGTCTTTTTAGGGCTTTCCTATCTTTGTGGTTTTATTCTTCAGAACCAAGAGATGTGTCCAACCTTGTTACATGAGGGACAAATGATTGGAGGCCTAATATTCCTTGGTGCATTGATGTGGGTTACCATTTTACACTGTCTAGCTGTGTGACCATTATAATTACATATCTAACATGTAATGTTCTAAGGACTTCTTACATTTTGTTGTGGATGACTTCTCTAATTTTGTTGATTCTGATTTCTTTTACTTGATCTACAATTCATAGCTCTATGACCAAACTTATTGCATGAATAACATTAACCATTGAAAGGTCTTACCTCTTTACAATCTTTTGTTGTATGTCCATGCTTGTTACAGGCATAAAAAGTTTTGTTTACAGGTTTGCACTCATCTCTAGTAAGATTGTTAGTCTTCCTGTCTTCTATAGGTTCTTTAGGAGATTTCATTCTATCTCACATAGCATCAATCTAAACTTGGGCTTCATTAAACCCAATACCAATGGTATCTCCTTTTAGCTTTCGAGCATACAATTGTGATTCTATTAAATCCTTGCTTGTGTACAAATTGTTGATATGATTCTTTGCTTCAATCAATTCAGATTCCATCTACTTCTTGATGTTTTCTAACTCCAAGATTTTCATGTTTTCTTGTCTCATTTCATCTAACTGCTTGTTTTCTCTGACATGTTCTTCATAGGCTTCTTGATTGTTGCATAGATTTTCATCTAAATCTTCAATCTGATCCTTTAGAGATGTGTTTTCTTCATTCATCTTTTTCATCATTATCCCTGAGTCACTTGTAGAACAATCTTTTAAATCATTTTGCAATTTCTTAATGAATGCTTGTGAACCACTAACCTTTAGTTCTATTTCATCAATTTCTTTCTCTGATCTGTGAAGGTCTTCAAGAGCTACTTCAAGATTCTTCTTTAGATGTTTCACTTCTTTTGAACCCATGATCTCCTCAAGTGGTTAAACTTGTCTTCAAAGGACCAAAGCTCTAATACCAATTGTTAGGAATGGGAACATTGAGAGGGGGGGGGGAAGGGGGGTTAATCAATGTTCTATATATTATTACTTTTTCTAATATCTTGAACTTCAACTTAATTTCTTAAGTACTAAAATGAATATTAATGTAAGCAAGATAAACAACCATAACACATAACACCAAAGATGATTACGAGGAAACCCAAATAAGTAAAAACCCCAGTGGGAATTGACACCTACTAAAAATTGCACTAGTGTTTTATGATCCCTGTTAGAAGATCTTGCAACCCTGTTAGGAGTTGATCTCTATAATGCTTTTAGTACAATGATTTGGTCAAGGGTCTGAACCTATTAGGAATCTTTTATAATTAACCCTGTTAGGGGTGGGGACACATTTTCCTAGAGCTCACTGCTCAAGTGGGTGAAGTCTACAACCTTCTGGATCTCAGATACACAGTATATCTGCAAGGTGAACTTCTGTTGTGACACTGCTTGTCAGATCAGTTCCTTTGTGCACTTATTCTTTAGCTTCTTGTAAAGCACTACAACATTGTAACTTCTCTTTGCATACCTTTGCTCTACTCTTATCTACTTCCTACTCAACTTCCATGCTTAATTACATGGGTGCATGTCTTATTTATATGCGCAAACAAAACTATTAACTAGGTCGCCCTTCAACCTATTACATACAACACTTCCAAGTGAATTGGCCCAAGCGTGTTTGCAAACAAAGAAATTAACATGTCTATAAGGGTATGTGCAAGATCACGAGGGGCCACAAAGTGGCGATGTCAGTTCAAAACTTTGACAATGTAGCTGACGACTTTTTTTTCACTCGAATTTGATAAAATGAAAAGGGTATCTTAAGGAGATTATCAGTTTCTATTGATATAATTGCTATCAAATTTTGAATTTGGTAAGTAATTATTACTTATTTTCTAATTGAGCTGCCTCTAAAGTGCTGATTTATATACTGATTGAACAATGACTATAACTTTCAGACGGTATAACATTTTTGAAATTTGAAAAATGCATCACATTCTATGCTTCGCCTATAATAAGGAAATTTTTTTTATTTTTGAATTTTGTAAAGTTTTGAATTAGTTAAGGTGGTCAGACACAGGATTTTTTTAATTCTAAAAATATTGTAGCAAAAAATTCATAATTAATTATTTTCTTGGAATAAAATTATAAAAAAATATGTGTCACATCTGGGCATTAGTCTACTACTTATATATAAAATCTTATAATAGAATATTATCTTTTGATTATGATTAAGGTGGTCAGACATACACCTACTTCTTATTTTTTTTCTAAAAATTTTGTACTACTGCATTGAAATCTATATTTTTCACCAATCATACTAACTTTTTCTCAAAAAAGGCCTAGTAGTTTAGAAACTAAATTCAATTTTCTATAGATTCTATTGTTATAACTTTTTGATATTAGGTTCATAGCTAGTTAAAATTTTAACATCAAGTTGACTAACCCTGATTTACTGATTTTTCATTACCACTTAAGGGCATAGTTTGGCCGCTCATGATCTTGCACATACCCATAATGTAAATACAATAGGCCTAGAGCATTTACAAAACAATATTATAATGGCTAATCAAAATACCAACAATCAGCTCCATGCTTTGTTCTACTCTGCCACTTACTGTCTATGCCACTTCAACTGGCTGTATCTTCATCATACTAAATCATCTGATCATGCACTCTTAGACTTAGCATGATTACATATCAACAAGCTTATCTTCAAGGGTGCATGCCAAGACTCATTCATACGCACGTGCACTGATGCTTTGTTTACCTAGTGCTTTGCAAACTATCCATTCTTCCATACTTAACCAAATTTTGATGTTCTAACTGCTTGCGCTGACTCTGTACCATCATATGAGTTTGTTTCCATAATGAAAACACTAAATCATAGTCATATATATCAGTATAGTCAACTTGCCAAGAAATATGATTATAAACGTTAAAGTTATAATCAATAAAAAATATCATTTTAACTTTAAGTATACTATATAATCAATAAAAAATATTACTTTAACTCATGTTTGTTTGGGAGACCTAGAGAGACAGTGACCACAACATTCTCGTAATCTCTAAACACTAACCTTAACTCCCACCTCGCTGCAAGATCAAGAGATAACCGCTTCGCCAATTTGCTGAAGTAACAAGGAAAGTAACTTAAGTTTATGAAATTTATTACAATGTAATATTATTTAAAAAATAGTGCATTTTGAATTTGATTGGCTAAAATTGTTACTATTCAATTAAATAACTTTAAATGTTATTATGCCTTATTAATTAATATCTATAAAGGAAAAAATAACATTCTAACATTTAATAATGTCTGTTGCAAATAACTACCATTGGATGAGCATAGATCAATGATGTATGATGGATTCAGGATGAAAGGGAAAAGCAACCCCATTTTCTCAAACCCGTTCCTGAATCATGACATGTGTCATTAAACATGTTCCACTCAGACAGTCTACCAACAATGTCATTTGATGATGACGTTTGACTAGTGACTGGTGACTGGTGAGGTGAGTTAGGTGACTAGGTGAGTTAATGGGACCCACAGGGCAACCACACCAGATAGTGACTAACAATGACCATTGGATGACTATAGATCAATGACCGAAGATGTATTTCGGGATGAAAGGGAAAAGAAAACCCATTTTTGCAAACCCATTCTAGATTCATGACGCGTGTCGACTCATACGATCAGTGACATGTGTGATGACTATAGATTGTACAATTTTTGTGATTTAAGTTTCCAATCTAAGTTTTTCATATATAAGTATAAGTAGTTTGGAGATTTAGAAAGGGGTTATGGATTCTAAATTTCTAAACATGTTCCACTCGCACAATCTACCAATAATATCATTTGATGATGACATCTGATTCATGAGGTCAGTCAAGTGAATAGGTGAGTTAATGGGACCCACAGGACCACGACACCAGATAGTGAACTTAATAATGACCATTTGATGATTGTAGATCAACGAGCGAAGTTGTATTTTGGGCTGAAAGGGAAAAGAAAACCCATTTTTGCAAACCCATTCTAGATTCATGATGCGTGTCCACTCACACGGCCAGTGACAAGTGTGATGACTGTAGATTGTACAATTTTTGCAATTTAAGTTTCCAATCTAAGTTTTTCAATTATAAGTATAATTAGTTTGGAGATTTAGAAAGGGGTTATGGATTCTAAATTTCTAGGTTGAGGATTGAGGTCCGAGGAAAGTAGCAAAGTCTCTTAGCTCTCTTCCCAGTCATAGTGTGAAAAAATTGAAACTTCGAGTATTTAAAATCCTGAACACCTAAGTCCTACATTTTACATTTTTCAAATCTCTTGGTTTACAACTTTACTGTTCATAACAAAAGGAACTAGAACAATTTTGTAGACCTCTTTTTGGCACCAATGTACCATAAAATTACAGGCACTCCAATGCCTAGATTTCCTGCTACTTGTAGAGATTGCATTCAACTCGAAAGTCAAATACAATTGGTTGAATGGTACTTCATGGAAGAGTACACTATGTTAAGGTTTTATGGTTTAGTGGTAGAACCCTACAAACTTCCAATACATGTAACAAAGAGGGTATTTGCATTGGAATATGTACAAAAAATGGAGAGCACAGATGTACTCTTTAATGGTCAGCAAAAGAAAATGGCATTTCCTTCCTTGCATTTCTCATTTGGAGGGTTCACATTTGAGAGAAGAGGATTCAAAGTGGCACAATCCTTTTTTTCAATTTTTTGCTTTAATGTTGATAGTCACTGATAGTATGATCAACTAAACATAATTGGAACAAAGCTTAGAGAGAATGGGAACTTTGCAAGAAAATGTCAACATGAAAGTATGACATTGATAGAAAAATTTAAAACATGGAGTCCTTGGATGAGGTCAAAAAAGAGATGGAAAAATATGCTTCTGAAAATTATATTTCAATACATGAATTTTCATCACAAATTATGGCATTTCACAAACAGAACGGAAAAGTGCAAGACATGATATTGTATAATTTCTACCAGAAAGTTGTTGAACCATCTACAAAATCTATTCCAAAAGACCTAATGGATGAATGTAGGGATGATAATTGGACTCGAACCAAAATTTTTTATTTTTAGAAAATGAGGAAGAATCTTGGCGAGCCAAAGACCTCTGGAGATCTTTATGATGTGGAAGAGGATACAATGTTTAGAAAATTATGGAATAAGGAGCATCCAACTGAAGTATATCATGATGATGATGATCGTCCAGATAATGAGAAGGATTATGTGAATCCCACATCCATTAAAGTATATTCAATTAGTAGAGGAGTTGATGTGTCCATAAAAGATAAATATACCAAAGGGGTAGATATTGTAGAAAAAATGGGCTACCCAAGTTTTGGTGGTCTGGGTCCCAGTGGACAAGGGCCTTGGTCTCCACCTGACCCATCAGCTCCACCAAAATATGGTCAGAAACTAGGCATTAGAATTCAATCATCATAAATTCATCAACAAAAAATACTACTCAGACAATTTAATTTGTTCCAACTTCAAATCCAGTTACACCTGTTCCAAGCACTCATATTCAATCTAAATCAATTGCCACTCCCATAGCTATGGATATCATGGGTACAACTAGTGGTTTGAAAAGGACATTACAGGTGGACATGGGATCAATGGATCCCAAAGATAAAGGTAGTATAAAGAAGCAAAAGGTTATGACAATTAGTAGTACAACAATGGCAATGGTGACTCTTAGTCAAACAATTGCCACACCTTTAGGACAAAACCCTCAGAATAGTCCAATAACTCCTTTTGTAATGGGTCAGGGTATTGCTAATCCTCATGGTGGAATTAGTAGAACCATAGGAAACATAGGTGGTAGCTCGTACATCAATACAAGTGCTATTTCAACATTCAAACATTCAATTGTGTCAGAAAACCTTGATTTTCATTATAATGATTTTGTAACTAACTTTGAAAAATCAGAAAATAGGAATAGAAAAAATAGTAAGACATTGAAGATGGAAGTAGTTGTTGTAGCTTGTGATGTAGAACCTACATCAAACACGTTATTTCCCACATATGACCCAAAGAAAGATATGATGGAGTTCATGGTTGTTATGCCCCCAGCTAGAGATAACAATCCACTAGAGAGTGAGTTAGATCCATCTCAATTTCAAGTTAGCACCCTTCAAATGAATTTATCCAAAATTAAAAAATGTGGACAAGATAAATGTGTCAAAAATGACCAACCAAGTGGTCTACAGTTCAGTGATGAAGTTGGAGAGAGAGAAAGGAAAGCTTCACGGCACAATAGATAAGTTAAAGGAAGCCCTGACAAATGAAAAGGTAAAGGAGAAAGCAACAGAAAATAGGTGCAAAGAATTAGAGAAAGGGATAAAAAATTCATTCTCTAAAGAAGAAATTAGATAGCAAGAACATATGGATGCAAAACTGAAAACTTTGACGGAAAAATTGGAACAAAGCGAAAAAAAACTTGAGGATGAAAAATCCTCTTCATTAAGTTAATAGAAAAGCATGGAGAATGAGGGACATGAAAACAATAACTTAAATAAAGAATTGGAGAATGAGAGGGTAAAAACAAAACAGTGGGAAGAGAAAGTAGAGAAAATAAAAATACATAGTGAACACCAGTTCTCAAAAATGAGTGAAGACCTAAAGAAGGCAAATAATACAATTAAAACTTATGAAAACAACTTGAATGACCATGTATAAATACAGTCAAGAAAATAAAAAAAATACTTCTAGGGGAAAATAAAGGTGTCTTTTGATAGGTTGTGTGATTGGTTTGAATTGAATGAAAGTCTTAGAGATGTTTTTGGGAAGCTCAAAGAGCACATTGAGAATAACAAAAAAATTTGTCAGAGATAGAATACTGCAAAGAAGATTTTGCAAGAAATCAACATAACCAGTGACATGCATTTGGCAAGTAAGGGAATTTAGGACCGTGTTGGTGCATTAATAAAGGCAGACTTTGTCTTTCAAAAATGTCAAAAACTAATAGAAGCAGATGAAACATTTTCCTTATTCAGGCCAAAGCTTGCCAAGTTGAATAATAAAACAACAATTTTGATAACTCTGGGTTTGTCGAGTTTTGGTCCAGATTACTCATCAAAAAATTTTGTTGGAAGAGAAGCTTACAAAAAAAGTTGGAGGACACAATGACAATCAATTTAGGCAAACTTTCTCAGGATAGAACTCATAAAGGCATTGTAGATTGCATCAAAACATTGACAAATTTGAATGTAGTATTGGAAGGAACATTTCTTTCAACTCACTCTTCCAAGTATGGATGGTTGACGAGGTTGCGGGTCATTTACTATAACATCACAAATATTGACGTTCCAACGGACGAAGAATGGAGCATACTAAAGAAACTGACAAAATCATCTTGATCTCATCAATCATAGTATGTGAGAGTACTTTTAGTTTCAATCATCTCTATATCTTTTTCTAATTTCTTGAATTCAGTTTAAAGTAACAAGTTTGAATTTTGTGTTTTGAACAGGATCAATGTTGCAGATGCTATTACCAATGCTAATTTACTAAACCAGCCTGTCAAATGTAGAAATGTACAGTTGTAGAGATGTTGTAGACTTGTAATTGTCTTACTGATTTTGATTTTGAGACTTCACATTAGGAAAATTGACCTGAAGCTATTGTTGCTCCCTTGTTTCTATAAAAGGGAATTCAAGGTCATTGGCTTAGGGTAATGAAATTGAAATTGGGCAATATGCTAATGGGTATTGAGTCATTGAATTTTGTCAATAGAATCACAAAGTTGTGTTCTTACTAATATTAATGAATGAAATGTTACATTGTATCATATTTGTAATTAAATTAATGAGAATCAATATTTCTATGAATTGTAACATATGAATTTCTATGTCGTCAAAAAAAAAAATGAAAAATCTACAAGAATTGTACCATATAAGTTGAATAATGCAAATGAAAACCATTATTAATTGTGGAATTTAATCTTGATGACATTATAAACCACATTCATGTTTTTGACATTGGAATATGCTATTATGGATGATTGATGATGAGATACAGAAACTAATAGTAGACTTTAGGAAAAAGTTTAATAAATACCTAGTACCTTCTACTTCTACAATGGTTCAAGCTACAACATTGTAGCATTATTGGGATCCTTGGTTTCACCACCATCAACTTCATAGCCTCCTTGGTTCTTTGATATGTTTTCTTCACTTTGCATACCTCCGCTTAACTAATATTCACCGCTAGTAGTACCAGTACTAGTACATGAGTCAATGACATCATTATCTCTGGCACTCCCACTTTGGTTTGAAATGTTTCCCAATCCTCTTCTCTAACATTTCTTCCTCCACAATTTCAGTTCCCTTTTGTAAGGAAAAGTATTAACTTCATAATGGGATGTATAGAGACTCAAGAAATTTTCCAAATTCTTGTCTAGTTTGTTTCTTAGCTTTGACTTTAGGAATCCAAAAGCACTAAAAACTCTCTCATCCTCCACTGACCCCAATATCATTGTCATACATAAATCAACAAGCTTGAAATATTCTGATATTGAATCAACCAACATTTCGCTCTTAGCTAGATTTTTCTGAAGCCTTGTTACCAATCCATCATTGAGAGGGTTCTACATAATATTATATTGTTCCCTCATTTAGTGAAAATGACCTGATTGCTCTCTCAAATGAGATTCATCTAAAATTCCATTTAGAGATAATCTATTTAACTCTTTGGTTTTGCAAAAAGGATCTATCCAAGTAGTTGCTTAGTTTTAAAATATTTCAGATTGTTCAGTCTCCAATATCGAGGAAATGCAATAGCCATGGATTCAAGTAGTTGGACTGGAGGGAATATTTCTCTAATCTGTGTGAAAAGATCAAAGGCAATGTGCTTCATAGAAGCTATTATAGACTCAACGATCTTGGTAAAGTTTTCCCTTTTAATACTTGATACTCGCTTCTTGGGGTTCTTTCCTAGTTCCTCAGACTCGATCCTGGCAACATAGTGCATTGGTATCTCAACTCCATGAACTTTTGCACATAACTCCCCGTTTGCACCAATTTTTAAAAAGTTGTCAGGATTGTCTAGATCTGTGATTTTTAGCCAGTTGGCAAATTTTTCATCCTCACATGATCGATAGAGATTATCGAGCATCATGCATGTCAATTTACACAATGCAACATATTCTGCAATATACATAGCTCTTTGTTGGGCCTTTTTCATTAAATTTCTCATTTCCTCAAGCATGGGGAGAAGACTTGATAATGTTAAGAGTGTCTCTACATTACTTAACATTCATAGCAGTGCAAGAAATTTTAGTTGCCCTACTTCATCATGACTTGAGTTCATTAGACCAAGCAACGATTGATATTCTGAAAAAATGCGATGCACTAGTCCATCCAAAGAGATCCATCTAGTATCATTATCCTTAAGAAGGTTGTTCCCATTGGTTAGTCCTTCAGAAAAGTATTGAAATTCCCTCAATCATTTCAGACTTTGATAGAAGTATTGGTAGAGCTCTTTGATTAAAACTTCAATTTTTTGTACTGGAGCATGCTTGCTGACAACTCCAAAAGCTAGATTCAGTATGTAGGGTGCACAAGAATATTATATCTTTGTGCAAAGACCACCTCTATGGCCTTGCATTACTAAAGCTCCATCCGCTCCAACACACACCAACTTTTTGGCAATTGTCATGTCATTTATACCTCCATATTCAATTAGAGAACTCTTTACTAGTTCAAATAAATTTTCCATTGTCAAATTATCCTTCATTTTAGAAATAGTTAGTAGATGAGGTTGGCAAACAAAATATGTGTATAGTATTTAAACATGCATGCATACCTAGGAAGTATTGTCTACTATTGTAACCTTGTCTAAAGACAATGCAATAAAATTTGACTCTTTAATTTTTTCCTTTAGATCCTTTTTTTCAACCTCGGCAAGACAACTTGCCCATTCCCATCCACTGTTTATTGACCAATGACTATTAGGATAGTTACAAAATTTTAGAAAGTGTAATAAATCACTCAATGATGGGTAGTCTGTCATAGGATGCCCTCTGCTCAAAATATTAAACACAACACTTAACTGATCAACTTTTTCCATTAGTTCTACTTCCAATGCTTTTCCAAAACAAACTTCAATAGAGCCTTTAACTTCACCAGGCTTCATCTTTATATTATGCTGAAATTCATATAATTTTGCATTCCTAGTTCATGCTGAGATTCCTCCTTTGTTTTCCATCTTATCACTGATTTTTGAACTCCATCTATGGTTTTCTTTTTGTAAACTTTACCCATATGCTTCTCTATGGTGTCAATTTTTAGCTGCAACCTCTTTTCCTTCTTATTTATCTTGATGCAAATCTTACATTTGTATTCTATCGGAGCCTCATCTTCAATTGGATTGTCCACTAGTTCAATAAATGGATACTTTGACAGCCATTCTACTTGAAAATTCCTCAATAGATCCCACATCCGATCTTTTTTTGATTCTCTGTCATTCTTTGAATTGTATCTTCTTTTCTTCTTCCCTACACCATCATCTTCTCTGACATTCTTAGTCTCATCCAAGTCGATTATATCATTATGGAAACTTTGTTTATTTAACAAAAAATCTTCTTCAAGTTCATAGTGATCTGAGATATCAGGTTCGCTGACTTCTTTAATATGTCATGTAGGTTCAGGTGATTTTGGCCATAAACATTTTCAACACCATGACCAAAGTACGATGATTAGGTTCTACATTTTTCTGGCCTCTCTTGTCTTTCCCAATATGCGAAAGCCTTACCCTTATTCTTGTTCAACATCTCGATTCTTCAGTGAAATAAAGGCTATCAGCCTACCAGTGGAAAAAAAAATGTTTGCTTGTTGAAGAAGTGACAATAGCACTAAAATATATATAAATATGATTCATTCACCCTTAAATAATGTCTGAGGTCTCCCTGGTCACCACTGTTCACTAATTGGTCCCCACTAAATAAGAATGAACTCAAATTTACATAGTCACAGAATGATAATCAGTTACTTTTGCCTTAAATTAAATTGTAGTCGCAACTCACCAATGCAGTCAAGACTCAACAGTCTGAACTTCGCTATCGATTAAATTGAACCAAACCAAATTGTGTACAATAACACTGATCTATGAATGTATTTATACTAATCCTTTTTTGGCAAATTCAGCATGAGGTATTAGGTCTACAAATATTTGGTGAAGCCCATGTAATTATAACACGTCTTGTGTTATTTTTGAGGTGATTATGGGTCGTCCAATACGTTGGTATGATTAAAAATTTGGTGACAACGTATCAGTTTAAGACACATGTCTGTAAAATGCCAAGCGAATATGGGGCAACCTAAAAATATAAATATAAAACTATTGGCAAATGTAGGCCATCCATTTGGGGCCCCTTCAAAATTATAGGCGAATGTTTAAAATATGTCATGTCCAAAAATTGTATGTCATTGGCGATAATGTGACAGAAATGGACAAAATTAAATAAACCCATGGGCGATGGGCCTGGGCATTGGACCCAATTTTAATAAATGCGGGGCGATATGGTCAATCCCATATTGGCAATATATTCGCCAAATTGCGGATTGCCGACAAGTGACATTCACCAAATGGTGAATTATCACCACTAAAGTTTTTGCTGATATACATCCTTATAGAAATGTAATATACATCCTTATAGTCACGGATCCCACAAAATATTAAATTTGGTTCTATAAAAAATGGAATCGGAATTCGAAATTCCAATTCCACCTATTTGACTGGAAGATAAAATGCCCATTTTGGGAGAAAAATTAGAATTTTGAAATTCCAATTCCAATTTTTTATATGGACACAAACATGGAATTGACATCATCCAGAAATCTAATTCTAAAATATCCAGTCTAATTCCAGCACCCAAACGGGCCCTAAAATTCCCTAAGAACAAGGTGAAAACTAGATGGTGGAAAACTTCAACGATTATTCCCTTTCTACTAACGTTAAGTTGGAGCATAAATGTTTTTTTTATCTTACAATTTCTGCTCATATTTTTTGTATGGTATATATGGAAGACGTTGTCAAACGAAAGCTACCAATATATATGATGTTTCAGCGTAGCTTTGAATGTGGCGTTAATTTCAATAATATTGAGTATTTATTTTTTATCGTTGAACATTTTTAGCAAATCAAATAATTGGAGTTCGTTATCGATGACCGGTCTAGGCTATAGTTAGCTCTATTAGTTCTCGAGTTCTTCACCGATATTTAAATAACTCCACGCCGACACGTAATCACAAACGATGTGAGCCTCTCAGTAATGTCAAACTATTATTAATTTAAATTATTTAGTTTTTACGAATCCACTTTCAAATCATATTTTATACTGAAGTCAAATTTTGAATGTCTATAACTAATAAGATATATTTGAAGATTAATATTCATCTTTGAGTAAAAACTTATTGAATCATGAGAGAGTTAAAAAAGAAGAACAAGCTATCCATCAAAGAGTATTAGAGAACTCAGTCACTATTTAATAAATGATCTAACATATGAGTTATGTGGGAAGGAAATCGACTCTTATCTATGATATTTCAAGCATGTATTTGATGAGAAGTCCATTTGACTAAACTGTTAGCAACACCATTCCACTCTATAGGAATGTGTTAATAAATAATCCAAAATATGAGCTATTTGGGGAGGCAATCACCCCTTTAACTATAATACTCCAAGCATGCTTTTGATCACGAGCCCATTTGGCCAAACCATCAGCAACACCATTCCACTCCCTAGGAATTGCCTAAAAATAACAGGCTCTTTTCGAGCTGCACAACCGAAGAATCTACCTCATAATCAAGGCTAAGTGCAAACTAATACCAGAGAGTTGATGTCTGGTTAACAAAGTAACCACCCCCTTAGAGTCGGACTCGCAAATAATCTATTACTAGTCGAGAACACAACTACGATAAATAATGCACAAGATTGCCAAAACTTCCATAAGGTTATTTGTTTGGAAGCCCATAATTTTTTATTTTTTTTGTCTTCTATTAATATTGATAATAATATTTAAATTACAAAAAAAAACATTTAATCTCTATAGATAATGTTTTTTCATCTTATGCTGGTTTTGCTAACCAATTTGTGTATGTTCAATTTGCATGTTTTTCCATCTACTATTTCTGCACATGTTTAGGTAGATCTATGGTATTATTTGGTATGCACACACAATAAATTAGGGTGACACCTATATTAATTGGTTGATAGTGCATTTTAAGGATCCAAATTAGTTAAAAAATATTTTCAACATTAATTTAAACATAAATAAATGTGAGGTGAAGGTTTCTATTTTGTAAATTTATTCTTATTAGAAGATTATAAATCTTATGATGTTATTTTTTATGGTAATATTGAGTGTACAAATAGAAAAATAAAGAGACTCCTCAAATAATCATATCCAAATTTTGAAAAGAGTTATGTGGAGGAAGACAATAATTGAAATATGAGATAATTGAATCTTGTCTTTCAATATTACAATACAATAGAGCATTATCTATCATTTTCATTGCTTTGTAATTATACATTAGATTCAACTCTAGCTTCACCGCCTATAAAATACCATAAATTTTAGTTTCTCATGTTTATTGAATGCAATCACTTCTTATTTGGAAATAAAAGAGGTTAAAGAATATGAGTATCTTTTTGTGCAATTTATTTTACCTTTTCTTTTTGTATCATCTTCTAGTTCACACCAACACCACAAAAAAAATCATTTTACTTTTTTTTTTTGTTATCGTCTTTTTATTTTCAACACCACCGCAATAGAATGTATTCCTCTCTACTAGTAAGCTATAAATCTTGGGTGCCTCGTGATCCGAACATGTTTGGGTACCCCAACTATGGACATGAATATGACAATCTTTCAACTACTTTTAAAATATACAAATACACTCAATTTAAAGTCGCTAAAGAAAGTTAGAAATGTACAACTCTTTTTGATGAGTTTTCCAAATGCTAGCATACATCTCATTCAATGATTTTTTCAAACTATATAGACTCTTTTACATAGACTCGTTTATGTAAAGATGGAGGCATAAATATCTTTTGATGATTTTGCTAAATCGGAAAATTTACCAATTCATATATTTAGATCATGCTGACGTAAATAAATAAGATGATATCACAACTTTATTGCACTTATAATAAACCACAATCATGACACCATGGGTAGCAATCTATACAAAAAATTATACCTGAAATAATAAGCTGGTTTCCTTCCCTTCAACATCCATTCAATGATTGAATTAGGTTGAGTGTCAATAGAATTGGTTTTAAGATGTTGAGTTCAATTAAATAAATAAATGAAAAACAAAAAACTAAATAGAACATATGCATGAATCACCCTTATTTATCCTTTCAAATGATCAAATCATAACTTATCCATTAAGAAAGACCTTAAATTATTCATCCCAAAACAACCCAAGTTAAACTTATGATTATTACTTCTAAATAAGAAACTTTACCATTCAACCAATCACTCCTTTCATATAAAAAAATAATAAATTGAGAATTTTATTCAAAACGAAAACCAAATATAATTTAATAATTCAGGAGAAAACCTTCTCGGGATTAAAGACAAAACTACACAAGCGGCGGATGACGCCACCCATTATTAAGCTATGACTACTATCAATCCTATTTCAGTTATTTCTGATTATTGAAAGCCATCCATCAAATCATATCCCAATAGAAATCCCATTTACAGAAGACATGGTCATACACACTAGCAAGAAAGAAGCTTCTATCAATGTCGATTTACGATTCGGCAGTTTGTTCTGATTTCACCTTGAGAACCAGTGAGTACCTCTATGGTGCCCATCTTCACCATTGCTTTGGCAAACTTGGTCTTCCATGTTGATGGGTCCGTTGAACTCATCTTAACAACTTTTAGAGTGTCAGCATTTGTGAGTAGGGTATGATCAGATGTAAACAGTCCCCTATTTTTGAGAACCTCGCTGTAATATACATTGTCTAACTTGGTTGGTGTAATGCTTTCCATAGGGACAGTTCTGTGAACAGGCGGTGTTGGTGGACATTTATACTTGAGTTTCTTGACCAGTTTGGCCTCCAGTGTGGGGTCTGCAGCGCCTGTGTTGTTGAAGTTGTAAAGCCTTGTACTAAATGATGAGCAATGCGATACACCAATGGAGTGAGAACCTGTGAAACAGCATACTGGCATCAGAATAATTTTTCTTCTATACTAGATGTTATAATTTCTATTTATCTATTGATGACATTGTAGTGCTTGCCTGATAGAACGACCATTTCTTCTTGACTGAGGCCTTTCTTTTGAAACAAATTTGTCAACTGTGTGACGTTGAATGTAGGAGCAGGTAAATCCTGAGTTTCAGTTATATTAGAAATAATTCCATCTCTGCGTCCTGCTGGGACATCCCAAATGATTTTGCCAGCCTGAAAAGAATCGAGTACAGTCATATACATTGCAGTGAAATTATATCAAATTAGAGATAGTAAAAAATTAAAAATCATTAAGAAAAATTATACAATAGTAAATGCAATAATTATTTTTTAATAAATTGATTATTCTAAATGGATTACAATATGATGAGAAACGATACATTTAAATCCTAATCTATTTTTTGGTTTAGTTATTATTTGTAGAAAATTTAATGCTTCAAAGTCATCTAATAATTAGAGCTTGATTAGCCACACACTGGATGGGTTTGATCCTGTCGACATGCTATCATCATTTTCTTTTCTTTTCTTTTTTCAAAAAGATTAATGTTGAACGATCAAAGAGAATATAAAAAGATTTTTTCAAAAAATAGTCATCGCTATTATAGTAAGAAAAATAAGTGGACTTAAAAAAGTTTCCCACCAAACCAGGAAAAATTCAAAAAAAAAATATAAAACTAAAACCACATTCTTTTGGAGTAAATGTAAGAACCAAATAATGTTTCCGGTGGAAAGATAATCTCAATCTCAAACATTCTATCAATTGGAAGCATCCAAAACCCATTTAGCAAGCGAATCAGCAACACTATTGCATTTGCAAGAAATATGAACGAAAGAAATAGAATAAACGTGTTGAGATAAATCATGAGATTGGGCTGCAAAAAGGCATTAGATGCCAAGAAGAACACTTAGAATACTTAAAAGGGACTAAAATCATAGAATCCATGTCACAAACAATGTGCTTCCATTTAAACTTACAAGCTTTCTAGAAAACAACGTAAGATAATTCACTTCCATTTGATTACAAAAAAGAACTGCATAGGAGCAAAACTGTCATGGCTAACTCTTGCAATACAAGTTGATCCATGATTGTCCCTAGAGAAACCATCAAACTTTATTTTTAAAACCATCCTTTGGAGTAGGTGCCAAATGACACTCTCGATTAGCAAGTATTAGACATATAATTTTAAAAACCAAGAAAATCACATAAATCCAAATGTTAAACCACCATGAGTTCATAGAAGCAAGAGTCTCTTGAACTCAAGTTAACATTTTATGCCGAACATGTTCAATGAGATACTAATAATCTTGCAAAATAAGGTGATTCCTCTCCAGCTAAATTTCCCACAAGAGAAAAGCATGACCACTATCTCAAGCCACCCTCCGAAATAAGGTAGAAGGAGGCCGAACATAATATCATCCCTAACAACTGAACTCAATCAAATAATACCAGTTGAACCTTTTAAAACTTGTGTGCTTAAACTTTACCAAATTTAGTTATGGTCGAAGCACTTCTACGAACATACTATGTAAGTTATCAAACTTTAGAATGCATGATAAAAAAATGGATTAAAAGGTATGCAAAGCTTAGGTCAATAAGGGTATGTTCATAACATTGTTGTGTTCGCTATCAAGGTTTAAACCCTTATTGCCTATCAAGGTTCAAACCCTTATTTCCCTAACAAGGTTCTAACTAATATGCTGACAAGATATATGACTTCTTTGAACTCTTGTACTTTATAAACTATGAACTTTCATTGAACCAAAAAGTTAGAGGATTCAAAAAGAACTTACAGATTCAAACAAAGTGATAATATCTTGAAGATTGACAGTATCAATAATAATCCTCTATTAAACTCATAGAGATCCCCACAATTGAAATCTATAGGTTGAAATTATCCGAAAAACCCAAAATAATCTAAAAACAAAAATGAAAGAAAGAAGGAAGCGAGAAGGAAAGGGGTAAGCATAACTCATCATAACACAACCGAGGTAAGCTCAGAACGAGAAGTTACCAGTGAAAAGTACAAAGCACCCAACGCAGAGACCATTTTTAGTTCAACACTTACCTCATATGAAGAATCTCGTGCTGCAAAGGCAACTATGTCTGCGCATGACACTACCCGAGGACAGACAGCTTCCAGTTTCTTTTTAGCCTCATCGATCACTTGAAACCCGTGTAGACTTGGGGAATTTGCAGGTGACGCTTTTTCTGCAAGATTTCCAGGTTTGGAATTCAAAAGGATTGACCCATCTCAGCCCTGTAAGCAAGAAAACATTATATTATGATATTTACAGAGTTCAATCTCATAGAGTGAGTGAGTTAAAGTGTAGTACTTACCCTGACAAAGCAATCGTGGAAATGCATTCTTATAAGCGCTGGAGCTAAGCTAGGCTTCATTTTTATAGCTTCTGAGACTGTTGAGCTGACAATGGATTCTGCTTGAGGACAACTAGGCCTATAATGGCCCACCTTCAGTCCAACAAAATCATCGGCTCTGACTGAAGCTATACATAGCATTGCCAAAACTGAAAATACGATTGATTTGTTCATTGTTATCTACTCTACTGTAAAACCACTACAACCTTATGAGTTGAGACTATGAAGACAGAGAGACAAATATGTTTTGCAAAATTGAACTCCTCAATGGTCTATTTATTGGATATGGCTGAGATGTCACACCAGCTACAAACAGAACGTTACAACAAATTTTATTAAACACATATTTTTCCTTCCTTAATCCGAATGCAACACTCACATCCTAGACCAAAGAGTTGAATTATTAAAATAATAATTTACTGCGTTCTGAATTTGGCACATTATGTGATCCAGTATCACCATATATGATTTAAAATTGCAAGACCTCTACTAAAAAACAATAATATGGTAAGACCTCTTTATAAAATACTGATAATAAATCTACCACGTTAGAACTGCATATGCATGCCAAATGGATATGCAAAGTTTTAGCCGTGATTCACTTTGTGCACACGTTAACCTGGATGGTATGTTTCTTCCAACTCCCTTTTTAGAATGTTTAATCCAATATAAATATGCATGATTGCCTAGTCAGACGCTGCTAAAGTAAACCCGGCCATATAAATATTATGTTCCAGCAGGGCTTTGAATGTTCCAATAATTATGAATAATATTGTGGTCTTTAACAAATCAAATAATTGAAGTCCGTTATGAACGACCGGTTCTGGACAATTATAAAAAGATTAGCTCTGGAGGGCAAGGTCTAAACAGCAAACTAAGACGTATATCTTACCAAGGGGACACTTAGTATTTTTCTTCAAACTCCCTTTATATCTTTTAGGTTTTAGTTAGCTATTTAGCCAATACCGCTCTGGAGTTCTGTAGGACACTCAAACAACTCATCCATACTGACAAGAACGTCACAAAGCACGTAAGCCTCTTAGTAATCTCGAATTATTATCAATTTCGTTGACTAGAACTACACATGTGAAGCTGTAGACTTTAATAATGCCTTGTTCTTTATTATTGGTAGTTTGCTTAGAACAAACGATAGACAATTCTTAAGAAATAATGGGTTGATTTATTAATTTCTTTTTTATATTTTTGAGAACCTGTAGACTTTAAAGACAAAACTACACAAGCGGCGAGTGACTTGTGTAGTTTACCAATCAACCATTCAACCAATCACTCCTTTCATATAAAAAAATAATAAATTGAGAATTTTATTCAAAACGAAAACCAAATAAAATTTAATAATTCAGGAGAAAACCTTCTCGGGATTAAAGACAAAACTACACAAGCGGCGGATGACGCCACCCATTATTAAGCTATGAATACTATCAATCCTATTTCAGTTATTTATGATTATTGAAAGCCATCCATCAAATCAAATGTAAACAGTCCCCTATTTTTGAGAACCTTGCTGTAATATACATTGTCTAACTTGGTTGGTGTAATTCTTTCCATAGGGAAAGTTCTGTGAACAGGCGGTGTTGGTGGACATTTATACTTGAGTTTCTTGACGAGTTTGGCCTCCAGTGTGGGGTGTGCAGCGCCTGTGTTGTTGAAGTTGTAAAGCCTCGTACTAAATGATGAACAATGCGATACACCAATAGAGTGAGCACCTGTAAATCAACATACTGACATCAGAATAATTTATCTTCTATACTAGATGTTATAATTTCTATTTATTTATTGATGACATTGTAGTACTTGCCTGATAGAACGACCATTTCTTCTTGACTGAGGCCTTTCTTTAGAAACAAATTCGTCAACTGTGTGACGTTGAATGAAAGAGCAGGTAAATCCTGAGTTTCAGTTATATTAGAAATACTTCCATCTCTGCGTCCTGCTGGGACATCCCAAATAATTTTACCTGCCTGAAAAGAATAAAGTACAGTCATATACATTGTAGTGAAATTATATCAATTTAGAGATAGTAAAAAAATAAAAATCATTTAAAAATATTATACTATGGTAAATGCACGAATTATTTTTTAATAAACGTATTATTATAAATGGATTATAATATGATGAGAAAGGATACATTTAAATCACGAACTTTGGTTCAGTTATTATTTGTGCAAAATTTAACCAATGTATCCATCATCTTCTTCATCACCAAACTGTTTCACCAATGTATCCATCATCTTCTTTGATTTCCTACTTACCTTAACTCTGACTAGATCCATCTTGATTCTTAATTTGGCCTCTTCATAGGTACCGAACCTAGTTGCCTATGGATCTTTGGGCTTGACCAATAGTGTCTATATTGACTTGGAAGGTCACTCAATATCTTCTTCATAGGCCATATGGGGTAACCAAGCAATCCTTGGTTCAACCGCCTTGATCAAAGCAGAGTCGTTGTCCACTAGGAAGTAGATATCATCCTTATGTTGTTCAACCAGCTGACCTGGTATCCTGCTCCTTTGATGCATTCTCTCCTTAAATTGCTCAAAATAAATATCCATTACACTAACAAAGTTCTAAACCAAACTTTGAATATAATCACTTATTTGTGGAATGATCGGTCGGTCAACATTCCAGTCAACATTACCAACTGAGGGAAACAAGATTTGTACATAGAAAAATATACAAATTAGTAGGGAACCAAACTTACAGGTATTTGTCTTTTCCGACGTGATGGTTCTTATATTTTCATCTATCTATTTTAGTAGGAGCTCGGCTAGGTCGAATTGAAAACCTTTCTTGACAATCTTGTAGGTGATGTCTACCACTCCACAAGGTACACTATTCGGCATGCTTGATTGGAATATCTTATAACCTACTGCATAAGCATTGAATCTTGTCTTAGGATCAATAATTATGTTGACTCTCATACCTCTTTCGTCCCATTCTACTCCAGTTAACTTCTCAATATCGGTTCTCGGTGCACTTCTTATAGATTTTACTTTGTTAGTTGTAGGGTAACAAGTGACTGCATGTGTAATGTCCCTTGTGATTTTTACCGGTTCATCCAACCATAACTTCCCTTCATGCACTCGGCTCAACACTACCCTAATCCATTTAGTTTTGAACTGATGCAAGAGCATCCTGGGTGTAAGAGCAATCTTGCATCACCCAAAAAAAAAAAAAAAATTTCTATTTTTATATTCAATAAGGGCTATTTTGTGCAGAGCTGCTATTTATGGAAAGTTACTATTTTTGGTAATTTTTGTATGTACTCAGAATGATCTGATTTCTTTCTTGGAGGTTCATTTTGGTCATATAAGTCTGCCAGTAAAGTTTCATTGCTAGATCAAGTGTATATTGGAAGATATTGAAGATTTTCGGTATTGGCAGCAGGGTACATAAAGTTTGAACTCAGTTTTGAAGGCTTTAGAGGCCCCGGATGAGGTCAAAAATTTGGGTGACAAGCTTTTATGCTAGTCAAGCCTGTAGAGCGCTTCGTGGCATTTCCGAAATGGGGTTATAATAGCCGAGCGGGTCAACTAGTGATGACTTATGGTCTTCGGAAGTTGGGCCACTTGAAATGGCAGAAAATAATTTTCTTCAAAATTTCTGTTCGGGTTTCAAAGGTTATCTTGAGCCGACTATGATGTAATGAAATGTAAAATAAAATAATTCTAAGTTGGTCGGCCTTATTGGCTAAAATTCTGGAACCTTCCCAGGCGGTGGAAAATTACCTATATAAGGAAGGTTGTATTATTGTCTTAGGCAGTTCAGAATAGTTCTGGGTAGTAGATTTGGGTATTGACTCGAGGCTTTGTCCTACAGAATATTGTAAGGGAATGCCCATGTGGCTTTGCATATTGTAATTCTGAAAGTTTGTAATTCCACATTTGTGGAGATAATAAGAAGCCAATTTTCTATTCTTGCATATTATTGTTGTTGTTTCTCTATTTTTGTTAAGTGTTTGTGGTATTAAGGGGAGCACCCTTCATCATGAACTCTCTCAAGAAATATATGGTGTTCATTAAACCCTTCACCTCCAAGTGTTTATGCTTATCCTTGAGCTTTCCATTCACACTTAGCTCCTTAAAGGTTGATAGAAGCTCAAAATCACCTATTTCACCGATTTTGCAGTGGATGTATGTACAAATATCTTGAACCAACAAAACCCTAGGTGGAATACATGAAAATGCACTGGTTTGATCAATCTGTGAAGCAATTTCAAGGTGTATCTTGTACCTCAATTCATTACAGGTTGTAGACTTTATCAAAGTGACCTTCTTGTCATTTTTGGACTTGGATTTCATAGCGTTAGATGAGGATTCCATCGTTTCTAAGATTTAGGGCTTCACAAATATGCTGTGAACTAATTTGGTGGATGCGAAACTTACTTTTAATCATGAATAACTTGCTAAAAAATCCTTCAAATCTCTGCTAAAATGCTCTGTAATCTCTTTGCTCAAATCTGTTCAAATCGCTTTGGTTCTTTGTAATAGTTGTGTGAAAAATGACTAAGTTCATAGTGTATTTACACTAAAAATTTCATTTCCCACTCAAACTTTTACATTTAATGCTTTACCTACCATAGCTTGGTAAACATGGTTGCACTCGGTTTACACTTTAAAAGACTTTAGCTTAGTTAACACATAGATATGCTAGCTTGTGGCGACTAATCAGGAAAGTACTATCCAGGAAAAAACTGTACACTTTTCCTCCCGACCTCGCTGGGGTTCAGGGTTGGGCTGGGCCCCGAGCGGGGGTTTGGGGGCGGCAGCCCCCAAGAGCAGGGATTCAGTTAGGGATTTTTTGGTTATTTGGGCTGACATGTTATAATTCATTCTAACCCTAAAGCGACAAAAATATTGTATAATATGGCTTAGGGTTAGGGATTTTTCGTATGTATGATTTTAGTACTTGGGGCGGAATTGAGCTGTAATGGATTACGGATTGTAATCAAGTTGTAATCACTAGATAATAATAATATTGGACTCGTTGTTGGTGGACGTAGCCTAGGGATTGGGTGAACCACGTTAAATCTTTGTGTCTTGTGTTCTCTTCTATGTGGTTTATTATTTTCTGATATTAGTTATATTTGCACATAATTGTTATTTCTGCCTTGTTAATCCTAACAAGTGGTATCAGAGCGAGGTTATTTCATTTTTTTTTTCATCTATTCTCTGAAGCAGGTCTCACGAGTTAGTGGGAGAGTCTCTCAGTTAAGTGGGAGAAATGGAAGACGAGGGTAGGCTAAAGGTTGATAAGTTTAATGGGCAGAACTTCTAGTTATGGAAGATGCAAATGGAGGACTATCTCTATCAGAAGGATCTATGGCAGCCATTAGAGAGAATAGCCAAGAAAGAGGCAGAAATGTCTCAGGAAGATTGGGATATTTTGGATAGGAAGGCACTAGGGAGTATTCATCTATGCCTGGCACAATTGGTGGCATTCAATATTACTAGAGCAACGAAAGCTAAAGATCTAATGGACACCCTAGCGAAGTTGTATGAAAAGCCTTCAACTTCAAACAAGGTATTTCTTATGAAGCGTTTATTTAATATGAAAATGGTAGAAGGTGGATCAGTCACTGATCATTTGAATGAGTTTAATATAGTTACAAGTCAATTAACCTCAGTTAAAATTACTTTTGATGATGAGGTTAGGGCTCTTTTGATTTTGTGTTCTTTACCAGAATGCTGGAATGGCTTGGTAATGGCTGTTAGTAATTCTATTTTTGGTTCAAATACCCTAAATTTTGATGATGTTGTTGGTGTTATATTGAGTGAGGAAATTCATAGGAAAAGCTCAGGGGTATCCACATCGAGTAGTGTATTGAACGCAGAAAGCAGAGGCAAAACAAGAGATAGAGGAAACAACTCTGGAAATCGTGGGAAATCAAGAGGAAAATCAAAGGGAAAAAGGTCTGAATCCAAAGGGCCAAATGATTGTTGGTACTGTGGAAAACCAGGTCATAAGAAGAAAGATTGTTGGTCTCAGAAGAAAGATCAAGGAGACAAAAATGATGGAAACAAGGAGGCAAATGTGGTAAGTAACAAATCCGAATAGGATGTTTTGCTTTTGTCTTTAGAGAATGTTGATGATTCATGGGTGTTAGATTTGGGGGCTTCATTTCATGCTACACCCCATAGAGGTTATTTTGTTGATTATGTCCAAGGGGATTTTGGGCTAGTTTATTTGGGAGATAATGAACCCTGTCAAATTGTTGGAAAAGGAAAAATCAAGATTAAGTTGCAGAATGAGAATCATTGGCTACTACAAGAGGTAAGACATGTTCCAAGACTGAGTAGGAATTTAATTTCAGTAGGGCGATTGGGTGATGAGGGTTGCACAGTTACTTTTAATGATAAAAATTGGAAGGTTTCAAAAGGTTCCTTAGTAGTAGCAAAAGGTGTGAAAGTAGGCACCTTATATCTTTGTACAAGTCATACTGTTCCCTCTACTTTAATTGTTTCAGAGAAAAATGAATGTTCAGGAACAGTTGCTGCAGTTGAGCAGGTAGAACAAGAGACAGTAGTTGGAGATTCTGAAATAGTGCTGTGGCATAACAGACTTGGTCACATGAGTGAAAAAGGTATGAAATTACTTCATTCAAAGAAAGTATTACTAGGTCTGAAATGTGTTAATATGGATTTCTATGAAAGTTGTGTGTATGGAAAGCAAAAGAGAGTCAGTTTTGTAAAGAGTGGGAAGGAAAAGAAAGATGAAAAATTAGAGCTTGTGCATACAGATGTATGGGGTCCAGCTCAGGTATCTTCCCTTGGTGGCTCTCAGTATTATGTTACATTCATTGATGATGCAACTAGGAAAGTATGGATATATTTCATTAGACAGAAATTGGATGTATTTGAAACTTTTAAGAAATGGAAAAGCTTGGTTGAGAATGAGACTGGTAAAAAGTTAAAATGTCTTAGATCTAGTAATGGCGGTGAGTATTGCAAAAAAGAATTTGAAGATTATTGTGCCTCTACTGGTATTTGTAGACAAAAAATTGTACCAAGGACTCCACAAGAAAATGGAGTGGCTAAACGCATGAATAGGACAATAATGGAGCATGCAAGGAGTATGAGGTTGCATGCTAGGCTGCCCAAAAATATGTGGGTAGAGGTTGTGAACACTATTTTTTATTTAATCAATAGAGGCCCCTCTACTCCTTTGGACTGTGGTATTCCAGAGGAAGCATGGAGTGGTAAGAATGTGAGTTATTCTTTTCTCAAAACCTTTGGTTGTGAAGCTTTTGCACTTATAGATTCTGAAAATAGAACCAAGCTGGAAGCTAAGTCAAAGAAATGTGTATTTGTTGGATATGGCATTGATGAATTTGGTTATAGACTTTGGGATTTTAGAAATCATAAAATTGTAAGAAGCAAGGATGTCATATTCAATGAGAAAGTATTGTATAAAGATCTATTGCTACAGCATGAGAAGAAAGAAAATGATTATGTAGTACTAGATGATACTCCACAAGTTCATGTTCCAGTAGTTCCTTATGCTCCGCAACAAGAGCAACAACAAATACCACACACACTAGTGAATGTTAGATGGTCAACAAGGTTAAGTAGACCTCCAGAAAGATTTTCTCCATCTTCGTATTCTATTTTGTTAACAGATGCTGGTGAACCTAAATGTTATAATGAAGCTGTGTAGGTGGATACAAAGCTTCAGTGGGAGTCTACAATGACAGATGAAATGGACTCTTTGTTGAAAAATCAAACATGGGATTTATGTAAGTTACCTGCAGGTAAAAGGGCTTTACAGAATAAATGAGTTTGCAGGATAAAAGAAGAGGATGGAGGTAAGAAAAGATTTAAAGCCAGATTAGTCATAAAAGGATTTGCACAGAAACATGGTATTGATTTTGATGAGATATTTTCTCCTATTGTTAAAATGACTTCTATCCGTAGTGTTTTAAGTATTGTGGCTACTGAAGATTTGTAATTAGAGCAGTTTGATGTTAAAACAACTTTTCTTCATGGTGATTTGGATGAAGAAATATATATGGTTCAGCCATAAAGATTTGAGGTCAAGGGTAAGGAGAATTTGGTGTGCAGATTGCAGAAAAGTTTATATGACTTGAAGCAAGCACCTCAGCAATGGTATATTAAATTTGACACTTTTATGAATGATCATGGATATAGTCGGTGTCATTCTGACCATTTTGTTTATTTTAAGAGGTTGGATGATGACAGCTACATTATTTTATGTTTATATGTTGATGATATGCTTGTAGTTGGGTCTAACATGGATCATATTCAGGGGTTGAAACAATAGTTAGAAAAATCTTTTGCTATGAAGGATTTGGGGGCAGCAAAACAAATCCTTGGTATGAAAATTTGCAGAGATAGGAAAAATTGAAAATTGTTTCTATCTCAGGCTGATTATATTGAGAAGGTGTTGCAACGTTTCTCTATGGAAAATGCCAAAGCTGTCAGCACACCTTTGCCTGGTCATTTGAAATTGACTAAGGATATGTGTCCCAAACACTAGAAGAAGAGACTAAAATGTCTAAGGTACCTTATGCTTCAGCTGTAGGGAGCTTAATGTATGCTATGGTATGTACTAGGCCAGATATTGCACACATAGTGGGAGTCGTTAGCCGATATATGAGTAACCCTGGTATTGAGCATTGGAATGCAGTCAAATAGATTCTTAGATATTTGAGAGGTACATCCAGTAAGTGTTTACACTTTGGGGGTTCTACTACTACTACTGTACAAGGCTATGTTGACTCAAATTTGGCACAAGATATAGATAGCAGGAGGAGTACTACAGGTTATATATTTACTGTTGGTGGGATAGCAGTAAGTTGGATTTATCGACTACAAAAGGTGGTTGCTTTATCCACTACAAAGGCAGAGTATGTTGCTGCTACAGAGGTAGCCAAGGAGATGATATGGCTTCAATTCTTCATGGAAGAATTGGGACATCCACAAAAGGATAATTTTATACATACAGATAGCCAAAGTGCCAATCATCTTGCAAAGAATTCTGCTTTGCACTCAACGACAAAACACATACAGTTGTGATACCATTTCATTCGGTCAGTTTTGGATGATGGGCAGTTAAGGCTAGAAAAGATTCATACTGATGCTAATCTAGCAGATATGTTTACAAAGGTAGTAACAAGGGAGAAGTTGAACTCATGTTTAGCTTCAGTTGGTCTTCTAGACTGAACAAAATAAAAGAATAGCTAAGTCCAGGGTGGTTCGATCCAGTGGGAGCCTCATATGGTAGGGGTATTGCTACAGGATCAGTCTCCAAGTGGGAGCTTTTTTTGTATAGTGTGGATAATAATTAGTCACCAAGTGGTAGATTGTTAGCTTGTGGTGACTAATTAGGAAAGTACTATACACTTTTCCTCCTGACCTCGCAGGGGTTCGGGGCCGGGCCGGGCCCCGAGCAGGGGTTTGATGGTGGCAGCCCCCAAGAGCAAGGGTTCAGTTAGGGATTTTTTGGTTATTTGGGCTGACATGTTATAATTCATTCTAACCCTAAAGCGACAAAAATATTGTATAATATGGCTTAGGGTTAGGGATTTTTCGTATGTATGATTTTAGTACTTGCGGCAAAATTGAGCTGTAATGGATTACAGATTGTAATCAGGTTGTAATCACTAGATAATAATAATATTGGACTCGTTGTTGGTGGACATAGCCCAGGGATTGGGTGAACCATGTTAAATCTTTATGTCTTGTGTTCTCTTCTGTGTGGTTTATTATTTTCTGGTATTAGTTATATTTGCACATAAATGTTATTTTTGCCTTGTTAATCCTAACAAGATATTACTCATTTGATAGCATGACTCGGTTAACCTTACCAATATTCATTGACTAATAAAATTTCACTCGGTTATGCTTTTGTCAAATGTACATAGTTTAAGATCTAAACATATAATCCCATAGCGCATCTTATTTCATGCTGATTTGGTGTGCATTCACTAGAAATAAGGAACTATTTTATAATATAACTAATTTGAAATTTAGTTCCATACATACCTTTATGATTTAGGTGGAGGTCGTAATGTCACCTAATCTAATGGATGAGGTGTCATTGACTTCACTGCTTGATCCAACATTATCATTTGATGCCTTTCTTCATATTTGATTTCTTATCCTCATGATTTCCTCAATTGTATTGCCATTTGCATTTGTTTGTGTCTGTGGTGCTCAGTCTCTACAATCCTTTCTTAGGTGACTAACCTTGTGATAGTGTGAACATGCCATACTAGTACTTGTCCAATTACAAGATCTTTCTCTCTAGTTCTTTCTCATCCAATTTGCTGCTATATGTCCATACCTACCACATGATGTGCAATTAACCCATATGTTGTAATCCCAAGTAATAGCAACTTAATCTTTCCTGATTCAGATATGTGAAATATAAAATAGATATCACCTCATAGTGATGTATGTGTCCTTATGTTTTTCTCAGTAGCCTTGTGTGTGTTCTCAAAAATTGAATCCTTCTTTCATAAACCTTATGTCTAAAACCCTTTGTCTGATCTCCTAATATCCTTAGTGTAGCTACTCCTTCATGATACTTGTTCATAATTACATCTTTACATATTTTATATCAAACTATCTTGACCTAATTAGGGCTTACAATATCTTAGAAAACCTAAGATCAATAGTGTAGCAAAATAACCTAGATCTAACATTACATAGGAATCATCACCAAATTAATAATTACAACCATATTTATTTATGTCTCGATTTTGGTAAACCATTTTCTGATCAATGTAAACCATCTACATGGATGTTTGTACCATTTCATGTTACTATGTCATTTCCTTCTTTACTCGATATTTACTGCATTCTCCATTTAGTAATTTACTGGTGCTCGGTTCATATGAACGCTCGTTGATCACTAGCTAGACACTCGATAATTGTCTGTCACCTAGAGAGTGTAATCAGTCAAACCCTTGTTCGGTTATCTTAGAGATATGCCCTATCTTTTCTCAGTGTGTGGGCTTTGTATGATTGGTTGACTGTCCTATTTGTCTCCTTTATCAACCTTTATCGATTGAAAAACTGATTGATACTAATGAAAATCCATTAATGCTCAATTAGGACTAACACATTTAATCACTAATACCATTAGTAGCATATCATTATCATTAAAAAACCATTTAGTTGCATCTAAATATCTCATATCATTACAATTAACATGCATTCATTAGGTGCATTTAATCAACGTTTTCATACATCTCATTAAATCAATACATCATTAACATTAGGCAATTAATTTTACTAGTACATCCATAATCAATTGTAAATCATTAATCATACATTTACACTACATATTAAAAAACAACCAAAACATATTTAAAAGTTATCATTCATCCATCTAGGAACATTACATCATAAGGACCCATCACATTAATAAATAGAATCATAATTATCATTTGCATTACTACATCTATGATAAACTATACACATCTTAATCATGTATAAATTCATACATAAAGATTCATCATAGATACATCCATAAACCATTATACAATCATCAAAATCATAAGTAGATGTTAGAATAACTGAGAGGGGGAGAATCAGTTAGCTAGAGTCCCAATACAAAATGTATACCCCAAAACAAATTACTTAAACTTCTGCAGCTCGGTAACATAAAATAGTATTTTGTCTGTGCTTTTACTGATTACAAGTTAACAACTTAGAACATTCACCGATCAAATCAAATATGCAACACGTAAAGTATGATAAAAAACAATCATCACATTCAACACATAACACAAAAGATTTAACATGGAAACCCTGTAAAGGGAAAAACCACTTGGGACCGGCAACCCAAAAATTGTTCACTCTTTTGAAGTGAGATCGGTGAAGACCCAACCCTGTTAAAGGTTACAAACACACTATGAGGTGTGACCTTTTTAGAAGATTTTAGACAAACATTTATCATCCAACCAGCATTCACTATGGGGTTGACAGGATAACAAATGTACACTCTATGAATGACATTACAAGACTTTCTAGTTCACTCTGTTAAGAGATTTATTTGTTTACAACGGTTAACTTGTAACACCATTTGACTTGATTACAATACAACTTCAATTGCAAATTATCAGATCTATGTTATGCTCATTCAAATCCTCTGATCAATATATCAATTCTATTTCAATCATTATTCAGTAACTTACTGTCACTCGGTAACAGCTTTTTGACACTCGGTAATATCTACATTTTAGTTCTCCTTAACCAGTCTAATCAAGCATGCATGAAGTTTGTTCACATGATATCTCTGCAGTCTCCTTCTTCCAGCATATGTTTCATCATGAAACCATACTCTCTTAAGTAGACAAGTAAACCATTTTCTTCTCATCCATCAAATTTTGTTGCTTAATCTCCTTCGTTGATTTTTTCACTTTCACCTTCCTCGGTTGATGTGTCAATAACACATTTAATTTCAATCCCTTAGATCTTCCTCAAATTATGTTAGTCATTGATCTTTGTAACAACCATTATCTCCATCACTATCATCGAGGTGCTTTCCAGCTCATCAATCCTTATCGGCTAAAATAATAATTTAGTTCTTTTCTCTTGCTCGGTTAATAAAAAAATGTGTCAGTGAAAACAAGCTCAGTTTATACCATGCTCATTATACAGTACACTTCGTCGGTGTATACTAGAATGCCTCATTAACTGACCACACTGCTTTGTGCATTTTTCTCTTTCCTTCATCATAGATGAATGCAACATAGTCAAGTCAATAACATAAGGTCATAAACTCATCCATAAGTTACCCAATGTATTCCTTATCCTTATCTGTCATCTCCATCTTCCTCATGTTGATATTTCTATTCTTCATCTCTTTTTCTTCTTTTCTACAGATGTTTGGGTATAGTAACTTCAAGATAAGTATTGTCCAAACTATTTGACAATAATGACAATATATTACTGATTTAATCATCTTACATATCTAATCATCAACTTAGTGATCTCAAATCATAGATCTTCAAGTCATACAATTTATTCAAATCAGTTGTTTTTCATTAATCTCTCCCTTTGGCGTTGATGGCAACATAAGCAATATGAAATATGCCAAACAAATACCAAACATGTATTCTACAACTCTGTAAATAAATGCTCTCCCTATGCTTAATATGTTTAATCACTACATTATATGGCATTTGCAATGTTTAGACTATCTTCTACAGATATGATCTTTTCATCTCTCAAGTCTTCTATTCTCAATAACTGATCTTCAATGCTCTCTCTCTCTCTCTCTCTCTCTCTCTCTCTCTCTCTCTCTCTCTCTCTCTCTCTCTCTCTCTCTCTCTCTCCCTATGACATGTTTCTCTCCCTTTCATTGTGTTTCATATGTTTCATATTGAGATTTCTCTCCCTTTGACAACAATGCCAAAGAAATATAAAACATATAGTTCTTCAGTAGCTAAATGACTCACTATTGTTCAGTGCACTCACTGTATCTCTATATACTAATGTACAAATCTATTCCAATTCTTCAACCTTTCACAACCTAAGACAAAAATCCAAAGTGTGAACTATGCTGCATCAACATGAATGATCTTCTAATAAGATTAGGTTGATGCAACCTCTAGATCACCTTAGTGACTAGTAGACATTGGATGGACCCCAAGTCTAGTCCTCAAGTATTCATATGTTTCATTGAGTAGAGGCTTTGTAAATATGTCATCAAGTTGTTCATTTGATGTAACAAATTCTAGCTTAACTTGCTTCTCCTGCACTTGTTCTCTTAAGTAGTGATACTTAATAGATATATGCTTTGTTTTAGAGTGCATCACCGAATTCTTTGAAATATTAATCGAACTATTGTTGTCACAATATATAATCACTGGCTCAGTGATTATCTCATTCATACCTTTCAACACTTGCTTGATATATGCAACATTTGAATAGTTAGTAGCAGCAACAACATACTCTGCTTCGACTGTAGACTGAGAAATGCAAGACTATTTCTTACTTGTCCATGTAACAAGTTTTTCACCAAAGAAAAATGCTCCTCTGGTGGTACTCTTTCTATCATCCACATTTCCAGCCCAATCAGCATCATTGTATACCTTAAGTTGAAATTTTCCATCCCTATGATACCATAATCCATAATCTTCAGTTTTCTTCAGGTATCTTAAGATTCTCTTTATAGCAACCATGTGTGACTCCCTAGGATTTGCAAAAAATCTAGCAACTATCCCAACAACATGTGCTATATCAGGTCTACTATGAACTATATACATTAACTTACCAATCATGGATTGATACAGTATCTGGTTTACCTCAGTAGTTCCATCTTCTTTAGTCAGTTTACATCAAGTAGCCATTGGTGTTCCTATAGGTTTAGCATATTCCATGCCAAATGTCTTCAATACTTCCTTTATGTATTTAGATTGTGTGATGAATATACCATCATTCTGCTGAATCACTTGTAAGCCTAGAAAGAACTTAATCTCTCCAAACATAGACATTTCAAATTCACTTCTCATTTCATCAGCAAATGACTTATAGATGTGATCTTGTCCTCCAAATATTATGTCATCCACAAATATCTCAGTAATCAAAATAGTATCATCAGAATTTCCTTTCATGTACAGATTGCTATTCTCACTAGTTCTAACAAAACCAATACTCAACAAATAGTTATGTGGCCTCTCATACCAGGCTCTCAGTGCTTGCTTTAAACCATATAAAGTTTTATGCAATCTACATACCATATCTTTTTTGTTTGGATCAATGAACCCTTCAGGTTGTTCTATGTAGACTTCCTCTTCAAGTATCCCATTTAGAAAAGCTGATTTTACATCCATTTGGTAAACTTTGAACTTTTTGTGTGTAGCATATACAAGTAACATTCTAACTCCTAATCTAGCAACAAGTGCAAAGGTCTCACCATAATCTATTCCTTCCTCCTGTGCATATCCCTTGCAAACTAACCTAGCTTTGTTCCTTGTTACCTCTCCATTCTCATTAAGTTTGTTTCTAAACATCCACTTAGTACCAATAACATTCTTCTCCTTAGGTCTGGGTACTAAACTCCACATTTTTTTCATCTCTATTTGTTCTATTTTCTCTTTCATTGCATCAACCCATTCATCATTTTCTAATGAAACTTTTACATTCTTTGATTCATATTCACAAACTAGACATGTACCTTGTCTTGCTTTACTTCTTGTTTGCATGCCAGCTTGTCCGTCTCTAATGATTTGTGTCTCAGGATGATGTCTCCTGACAAATCTTGCCAGTACTTGATCTCTTCTCTTTTTTTCATCTTGTGCAAGTTCACTTGATTTCTCGGTAGGTCATTCTTGCTCGTTAGTTTCTCTTTCATGTTCATTGGTATTATTTTCCTATTGATCGGTTCTCACTATCTACAACTTCTGTAGGTACTTTGGTTGTTCAATGTAAGTGAATCTACCATAGTCTTCCAGTTCCTTTGTTCTTTCCTCTGCATTCTTATCATCAAACTCATCAACCCAAACATTAACACTTTCAATGATTTTATTTGTTACTTTGTTAAGACACTTGTATGCTTTTCTTTTAGTGGAATATCCCAAAAATATCCCTTCATCACCTTTTGAGTCAAATTTACCATTTCTTTCATCTTTCAGAATAAAACATTTACTTTCAAAAATCCTAAAATAAATTACAGTGGGTTTGTGGCCAAACCATAGCTCATAGGGTGTTTTATTTGTGTCCTTCAATTGTACTCAGTTCAAAACATAAACAGTTGTGCTAACCACTTCTCTCCAGTATGTTTGAGCAACATTCTTTTCCAACATTAGTGTCCTTGTGTAGTCAATAATTGACCTATTCCTCCTTTCAACAATTCCATTTTTTTGAGGTATCCTCCGTGCAGAGACCTGTCTTTTAATACCATGCTCATTAAAAAAGTTAGTAATTCATCAGAAATAAATTCACCACCTTTGTTAGATCTCAAACATTTTAACTCTTTACCAATCTCTTTCTCAACTTTTTCTTTATACCACTTGAACATCTTAAATGTCTCTGATTTTTCCTTCAAGAACATGTCTATCATTAATCTAGTGTAATCATCAACAAAAAGAATAAAGTATCTATCTCCACTACAACTCTAAGTTCTCATAGGACCACATAGATCGGTATGAACCAACCCAAGTATATTCTTTGTTGAATAATCTTTTCTTTTGAAACTAGAGTTTGTCATTTTACCCTTCTAACATTCATGACAACTAACATGATCAGGCTTAGTTAAGATAGGCAAACCTCTAACCCTTTTCTTTTTACCGATCTTTATCATGTTATCAAAATTCACATGACATAACCTCTTATGCCACAACCATGAATCCTCATTCTCCATCATTAAATAAGAAGACTCATCATTGTTAAGATAAAACAAATTACCTTTCAATTGTGCTCCTGTTAGGACAAGTTTTCCATCATCATCACAAATCTTCACTTTTCTTGCTCTCAAAAGCAACTCGGTGACCAGAATTGTTTAGTTGTGCCACACTTAGAAAATTATAGTTTAGTCCTTTTACCCAATATGAATTATCTCATTTTATTCTATCATTTATCAACATGGATCCTTTTCCTCTAGCCATACAAGGTTTGTCATTACCCATCCTTATAGATCCTCCATTATAATGCTCAAGATGATCAAATTTTTCATCATCACCAGTAATGTGATGTGTACATCCACTATCTATGATCCATGTATCATTTTTATTTACTTTAGAAATCAATGTTGTTTCTACATACCTCTCTTCTTCCTTTGAATCATCCTTCATAGCAACAAATACAACTTCTACATCATCATCTGAATCACTGTCAGTATCATCTTCTTTGGAAATGTAACATACTTTCTTACCTTTGTCATTATTGTCCCGGTTGTCTCTGTTGTAGTTTCAGTAACTCATGTTGCCTCTTCTCCAATAGCTTCATTCACCAGATCGGTCTTTGTTTCTATCATCTTCCTTCTTGTTTGGACATCTAGAAGCAATATGACCAACTTCCTTATAGTTAAAACATGCTCAAGGTAATTTACCTCTATATCTTCCTTTATCTTTAGGTAATCTTCTGGCCATAAGAGCTTCAAGTTCATCAAGCTTGATATCAGTATTCCTATAATTAACATCATATCTACTACTAGAATTACCAATCTTCAGAGAACTCATGAAAGAAGAATCAATAGTCGGTACAACACTATTGTCATAGTTATTAAGCTCAAATGTAATAAGCTTACCTATCAGATTGTCAAGTGAGATTATTACAAGGTGGAGAACTCATTTCGTGGATTGCAGATATTCTGATTGTATAAACCGGTAGTAAGGTTCTAATAATTTTGCTTATCACTGTGTCTTTTTCAATAACACCATCAGATCCTCTTATAGAATTAACAACCTCTTTTATTATGTTTGTATACTACACTATGTTTTCACCTTCTTTCATCTTCATGTCATCAAATCTTCCCCTTACGCTTTCAGCACTGGCTCTTTTGACATTAACATCACCACTATAAATTTGATCAAGTTTATCCCACATTAGCTTAGCAGTAGTACATCCCTTGATATCTTCAAATTTGACATCTGTCAAGGGAACAACAATCTCCATCATAGTAACATTATGCTCATGCATATCTCTTAGTTGATCAAGGGTCAAGGGACCAGTGGGCGGTGCAAGATAGCCATTCTCCATTAGTGTGAGGGTAGAATTCCAAATTCCAGATACATGTAGCTTCATTTAGCTTTTCCATATTGTGAAGTTGTCCTTGTTTAGATTTGGCATTTCCCTCTTATACATTTTGTGACCTTTGTGCTGAAGTCCTTAAAACTTTGTTCCAAGCAACCAAATAGCTCTGATACCAATTGTTAGAATAACTGAGAGGGAGGGGAGATCAATTATCCACAGTCCCAATATAAAATGTATATCCCAAAACAAATTACTTAAACTTCTGTAGCTTGGTAGCATAAAATAGTATTATGTCTATGCTTTTACCGATTACCAGTTAACAACTTCGAACATTCACCGATCAAACCAAATATGCAACATGTAAAGTATGATAACAAACAATCATGATAGTCAATACATAACACAAAATATTTAACATGGAAACCCTGTAAAGGGAAAAACCACCTGGGACCGACAACCCAAAAAAATTTCACTCTTTTGAAGTGAGGTCGGTGAAGACCCAACCCTATTAAAGGTTACAAACACACTGTGACGTGTGACCTTGTTAGAGGATTTTAGACGAACAATTATCGTCTAGCCAACATTCACTATGGGGTTGACAAGATAACAAATGTACACTCTATGAATGACATTAGAAAACTTTCTAGTCCACTCTATTAAGAGATTTATCTATTTACAATGGTTAAAATGTAAGAGCAGTTGATCTAATTACAATACAACTTCAATTGCAAATTATTAGATCTATGTTATGCTCATTCAAATCCTTTGATCAATATATCCATTTTTTTTCATTTAATATTCAGTAACTTATTGTCACTCGATAATAGCTTTCTGATGCTCGTTAATATCTGCAGTTTGGTTCTCCTTAACCAGTCTGATCAGGCATGCATGGAGCTTGTTCACGTGATATCTCTATAGTCTCCTTCTTCCAACATACATTTCATCATGAAACCCTAGTCTCTTAAGTAGACAAGTAAACCATTTTCTTCTCATCCATTAGATTTTGTCGCTTAATCTCCTTTGTTGATTTTGTCTTTTAACCTTCCTTGGCTGATGTGTCAATAACACATTTTATTTCAATCCCTTAGATCTCCTTCAAATTATGTTAGTCGTTGATCTTTGTAACAACCATTATCTCCATCACTATCATCGAGGTACTTTCTAGCTCATCAATCCTTATCGGCTAAACTAATCATTTAGTTCTTTTCTCCTGCTCAGTTAACAAAGAAATATGTCAGTGAACAAAAGCTTAGTTTATACTATGCTCAGTATACACTACACTTCGTTAGTGTATACTAGAATGCCTCATTAACCGAGCACACTGCTTTGTGCATTTTTCTCTTTCCTTCATCATAGATGAATGCAACATAATCAATTCAATAACATAAGGTCATAGACTCATCCATAAGTTACCCAATGTATTCCTTATCCTTATCTGTCATCTCCATCTTCCTCATGTAGATATATCCATTCTTCATCTCTTTTTCTTCTTTTGTATAGATGTTTGGGTATAGTAACTTACAAGATAAGTATTGTCAAAAATAGTTGACATCAATCACAACATATTACACATTTAATCATCTTACATATCTAATCATCAACTCAGTGATCTCAAATCGTAGATCTTCAAGTCATACAGTTTATTGAAATTAGTTGTAGTTCATTAGTAGAATCATCAAATGAAACCATCCATGCATAATAAAATTACATAGAACAAAATAGGAAGCATCTACATCCATCACTGCATATCATATCTATCACCAAAAGGAATACAATGTCTAGATATAATGATATGACAAAAGTGGATATATCAAAAGTACACGGGGATAATTAGGTAAGACTGTCTGGAAGGGACATCATCAAAATATACAAATGAATGACATCAATCATCAAGTATCAATAATCCAAGTGTGCAACCATGAGAGATATAAGCATGGCTATCACCTAAGGTTTTTACCCTCAACATCATAACACCATCTGTGGATGGCCTTACTCTTCCACTAGTCCTTGATCCTATGTCATTAGAACATTTGATAAATCTTGTATCATAAGAACATCTAACGAACCCCATCTCATCAAGACACCCAAGTAAGCCTATCAAATAAAACATCTATCATCCAATTATCTATTGTTCATCTTAATTAGTCAAACATCATCCATCTTATCTGCTCAATTGATATTTCTATCAATCTCAACCTAGACATCTATTTTTTGATCCTCTAGATTGTGAGGCCAAAACATTAAATCCTATAATCTAACATCAAAATACACATAAAAAAATATTACCTTATTCATCAAAATGGCATATGATCTAGTCTTTGAGTCACATCATTGATCTAATCTAACTAGGGAAATTACTTCAATCAATTAACTTTATCAAGAGATGAATCAAATATTTTTTGAAACAACTTTATTTTCATTAAATTCCAAAATTTTCACAAAATTGAAAAAAATTCAATTCATCCTAATTTTCCTGATCCATCTCTCGATGGGGCATGTGTCATTATCAATCCCATATCAGCATTGGGGCATCCAAATCTAAATCAGAGCATCATATCAAAATTTTATCATTATCAACATGTCAAAAATCAAAGGATCATATTAGAATTTAATCATTATTAACACATCAAAAATCAAATGATCATATCAGAACTTTATCTTTATCAACACATCAAAAATCAAAGGATCATATTAAAATTTATCATCATCATGTTATAAAAAATCAGAGTATCATATCAAAATTTTATCATCATCAACACAAAAAATCTGAGTATCATATCAAAAGTTTATAATTATCAAAACATCGAAGGTTACAAAATCACATGAAAACTATATCATCATTAGGGCATCAGAATCTAAATTGGAGCACCATATCGATATTTTGTCATAATAGGGGTACCTATCACATCATTTGAATTTCAGATGGGCAAATTTGTCAATTTTCTTCGAATCAACGTTCTAAAGCACACATCAACTCAAAGAGGGGAAAAATGTATACACATAAATTTGACACATTAGGTCAAGACATAAAATTCCATATTTAAATAATAAATTTCCTCTACTATATAGTTTAATTTAATTATTTAACTATATAGTTCATCTCTCATAATTATTCTGCATATCCCATTAATTCACTTAATTAAATCATCCCATCTCTGAATTAAATTCACATCATTTCACCCCATTCAACTCATCATATGACGCCTCCCCCTTGGCTAAAATAATTAATTTATATTAATTATTTATTATCTATTTTCTTTCAAACATGATTCCTTTTTTATAGTAAGGGTATTCTCTCATGGCTATAATCAATGGATTTGTTTTTCCACCTCCTTTGGTAAAAAATGAGTCATATAGAGACTTGTACTAAATAGTCTTATGAAAGAAAGAGTCTTCCCTCATCACTCTCCTTCTTGTCATTGTACCTAGGAACAATCACCCTATTTTTTCTCTCACATTCCAATTAATTCCTCATCTCTCAAACTCTCTAAGCAAGTCAACTCTAGTCATCTACTCTTCCACACACTTGTCCCATACCTTGCAACACTTCTCACCTATTTTTTTCCACTAAGGACACCTCACATGTCATAAAAAATTCTATAAATACCAAGCATTTTTAAAAGGAATGACATATACTAAAAATTCATATACTCTCATTGTATCTCATTTAGTGGATATTATGCATAATCGATAATCCATCATTCCTTGAGTTGTCATCCATAATTTAATCCAATGGTGATATCTAAGAGCCATTATACAAGATCAAAAAGATGGATACTTGGAGATAGAAAACATGAGACTCTCTCATTTGAACTATAGTTTATTATTGTTATTTATTTAGAATAGTTTGAATTGAATTAATGTTTCATGATGTGTTCAGTTTGATTTTAGATTTACTCATTTTACTAACATAAAAATAGAAATATGTTATGTCATGTATCCATGATACCTACGTCATGGAAAAATCACTGCAACTGATTGCATCATCACAGCTCACCGATCTAACATAAGTTGGTCAACCTTTTGAAACTTTTTGTAAACTTTCTTTGAACAACCTTCTATCCCATGAAACTATAACTTGCAATACTTGAAAAAACTTACAATCATATTATCAACAATATATCCTAATCAAGCTACACATATCATGACCACAACACTTGAATATATATCAATTTGATAGAATAATCAAATCATTCATCCTCTACCACTATGTATAATTCATGTTCATGTGTCACCATTCAATTGATCATAACTCTTTTCATACTTATTTCCAGCCATTACGATCATACATAAAACATCTAGAGACATCTTTAAGTCTCCCATTAGAATCCTACACTCCAATTCTGTCACAAACTCTCCACACATTGGATTCGGTAACTCAAACACTTATCAACTCACTCTCAACCAACCCATCATTTAGTTAAAATTAACGACAACACAATAACTAATCTATCTGTCACCAAACCTGTACCAATTAACACTCAACAATCTCTGCATCATCTTTGCATCAGTTATGCGAATAATATATTATAAATAATAATTGACATATAAATTAAATATGTGCAAGAGAATATAAAATGTAATATAAAAACATATAAATACATTCATTTAAAAATGAAATAAATAATTTTTTGTTTCAAATAAAATATCAGAGCTATCTATGATAAGTGTGTTATTCAGAAAATATGATGCTCATTTAATAAAATAAGTTTCTCATTTAAACACTTGTATTGTTATCATAGTGAAACATATTATTCATATATGTACAATTATTAGGGTAGAAATGTATATTCATTGGATTATTTCATATTAATAATGTTCTCTATCAAAAATATTATTGGTAAATAAGATAAATATCTTGTATTTTTCATACAATGTGAATAATTGTGAAAAAAAATTAGTATTTGAGTAAAAGTCCATTTGTGTTAGATATAAGTTGTATTCTGTATGAAGACTCATGAAACATATACCTCTTTATGTTCAACTATAGGGCTATTTGTGTTGGATATAAATGTTAGATATAAGCACAATTATGGTCAGTAATAAATATTTTGTCCTTTTTTCTTGGATATAAGTTTACTTTACATGGAAATATGATATTCTACTAGCAATAATTTATTCCTTTAATTCGACTACTATGAATTTTTGGATAAAGTTTTGGTCAAACCTTCTAAAAGTCATTTTTTAGGACACTTTGAGGTAGACATATCATTTTCGATGAGTTGCATCTCCAAACTCTGATTGGAGATAGATAAGTGTTCAATTCACAGTACTAAAAGAATGAAGGTCTTACTATATTTCATGTAATAGCTACATGTGTTGAAAAAGTTAGCTATCTTGACTACTAGTCCCTCTCCTCTAAAAAGTCATAAACATTGCAATAAAATTATTTCAAATCAGGTATAATATATTTATATTTTTTCTTTTAATCAAATTATAATATAATGAGTATTCAAAAACTTTAATTAGAAGTTAATTAAAGATAACAACTTTTATTTAGAAATTATTAAAAATAGTTTGATAAATAGATTATCACATAATGAATAAGTATATGTTACAAGTAAAAATTATATTTTAGTAAAAGAATCATAATAAGAAAATTGCTATTTCAATAATGATTTAAATATTTTAATATGATCATCTATGAATTAAATGTATTTAGTACTACTGATATTTTGTAAATGATATAATATAAAAACACAACAATATTCAAAAATTGAATTCAATGACATAAACTACATCCCTTCACTTTAAATTTATTCTTATTCTTTGCATTATAATTTTTCTATATGAGCAATCTATATTAATAAATATAAATAAATTACATACCTAATTTTCTAATGTTGTGTGCATAAACTTTGTATTAATTGAGATTTATATCATTGAAATGATAATTTACGGGTTCTGAGGTAAGTCACATTATACCAAATGCGAATTCTAGCCAATTCTAGAAGATGCTGCAATTTTGGAAGATACAAATACTAAAAATGATTTCTAGAATATGGGTTGACCAGTTTGGTTCACCCAAAAGATGACTAAGAAGATGCATAAAGAATTTTAATTTCTTTAAATATGACTTGTGATGCCTCACCCTGAGCCTATCATAGCCATTCAGTTCTGCATATGAGATAGACATATTTTATGATTATATTTTGATGTTATGGATTTTACCGATACTCTATGTTGTGGTTTTATCACTTTAGTAGTTTGATGAACATTACATTATGATTTGGATGATGAATATTGTGTCATCAATTGAAACTTGCATGTGTTTTTTTATTCTATTTTATGATTGATTATGGTAATGAAGTTTAATTGCAAATCAAATTTTATATGTATGCAATGTTTATGTTTCAAGTTTAATTTAGTGATGAATTAAATATATTCATGATGAGATTCATGTTAATTATAAATGAATGATTATGCCTTGTGAAAACTTTGACTTAAATTATGATTGATTACTTGAGAATTATTTGATTATTAATGTTATAAAATTACATGTTTTATTTCCTTGGACTACTGATATTGGACTTGAGTGTGTAGGGAAATAGGCCATGGTAAATCCGGGGAATCATCACAGAGAATAATGTTAAATCCATTTGAACCAAGGTTGCTTCTAGTGAGAAGCCAATAACCTCGTTGTAATGTATTTACTTTGTAAAAGTATGATGCATGAATGTGCTGATTTATTTATTAATTGTAAATGTGTTTTTGTTTGAATGCCCAAGTGGATTTTCCACATGGCTTGTGACATTTCTCTTTTTGTTGTGTCACTTGACACATGTGTATGTGCTTAAGGCCATGACATGTCCACTTGGGATTTGATGTCATCAATCTAGGATGGTACCACCTTTAGGTTTTCCTTGTAAAATCTTGGTTAGGAAGCCTTAGAAAAGGTCAAATCATGTTGAACCCGAAATCAAACTTTAAGTACAATTTAGGGAGGTTAAATGAGCCCTTAGGGTGTAATTAGGGTCCTTTTTAGCCACCCCACTTGATGTACCTTGGTATGGGAGTTTAATTTTTGTCAAAATTAAGCCCATAACTCATTTATGGACCTTGAAAAGTACTCCTCAAAGAAAATTTCGAAAATGGAGGGATGGAAAATGAGGTCAAGCCCATACCTCTTTCCCCATTCTTGGTCTCCATCTCATTTATGAAGGGAGACAAGGAGGGATGGAAGATATCCATGAGCCATACCTATTTATGAGGGTTGGTGAAAAATCTCTTTTAGTAGGAGTTTTGGGGAAGGTATTGGGTTGACACCCACTCTCTAGTTTTGGAGACTCAGCTAGTTTGGAGAACCTTGGAAAAAGTGGATCTCTCTTCATCAACTATCTTTGATTAGCTTGGATCAAGGTTGGTGGCATTCTTCACTTAGTTATTTTAGTTTCTTTGTTCATGTTGAGAGGATGACCTCTCTTGAATGTTACTTTCCTTGTATGCAAAATGTAGATATTATTCCTCTTGTATTGTTTGTGTTGTGAGCTTGATGTTATTGTGATAATGGAGGTTTTGAGATTCTTTAGTTGTTGTAGTTTTATTTTCTTGTGTTGTGAAAATGTAGTTTTCTTTATATATGTTATGAAAATCATGAGCTTGTTGTTGAGCATGATTCTTGTATTGTAAATGTGAAGTTTCTTTGTCCTTCTTGAAGTTTTCTTTGTTTTATGTGATGTATTGTTTTGTTGAGGGAGTTCTCAAGGCCATACTCACCATTAAGAGGGAAGAGTAGCCTTGAGGGTGAAGGGATTGTTGGAAAATTCAAGGGTCTAGAGTCTCTCCTTGGATAGGAGAGGGATGAACATGGATGTATGGGCTCCATGTAGCCATCTCTATTTTATGTTTGTATTTTGGGGGTCATAAGGAGTTTGTGGGATTGTGTTTGTGGAGAATTATATTTAATGAGGAAGCCAAGTGATGGTTTTTCTCTCATCAAGAGATGTGCCTTCTTCTCTTGGATTTGGTTCCACCTTCACCCTATTTGAGTCATTTTTCTTGAGTCTTTGTGATAACCTTGGAAGGGAGTTTTCTTGTAATTTTGTGTTTATGATGTTGTGTTGTGGGATTGCATGAGTGTTCTCCTTCTCTTGTGATGGTTCCCGCTAGCTCAGGGCTGGCTTCATAGAAGGCTATGTTGGGAGGTGAGCACTCCTTGGCCTATATTTTGTTTACTTGTAGGTTATGGAGGCCAATGAAGTCTTCATGTTGAAGAAGGACTCTTGAAGAAATATGATAATGTTTTCATATTTTGTGTTGTATCACCCTTGTATTGTGTATAATTTCATTGTAAGGATATCTTGTGATATCCATGAGTTCAATGTAATTTGTAATGGAGTCACCACTCCAAATTTTGTGAATGTATCAAGTGTTGTTGTATTTAAGATGTAAAGAGATGTATGGATATTTTGTTGATGGTATTATTTTGGTTAACATAAAATATTGTTTCAAAGGAAGAATTTTATGTATTCATGTTATATTGAATAAGCAATGAACAATGTATTTGCTTCATATGAGAAATGTAAAGATTATTGGAATAGTGTTGAGAAGACTTGTTTACTTACTCATTGTTAAGTTTCTTTGAATATATGTTGAAAAATTATAAGAAGGAAAATTTTATGTAGAATCAATATAGATCTTGTAAAATTATCCTTGTAATAGATCTTCTTGTTCAAATTTGTGATGTAGTAGTTTTGAAATGATCTTGTATTAAATTTATGGTTTCTTCCAATATCAAATTGTAGGAAGATATGAACTTGTTATTGTTCCATGAATTCATTGATATAATGGAAAATGAGTTTTCATTTCATTGCAATATAATGGATTTGATAGCTTATGATGAAGAATGTAGAGTAGTTTACCTCATTGTTAAATAGCATTTATATTGTAATAGAAATGTAAAAAAACTTAGATAAGGAAAAGAGAGTTATGAAACCTTATAAATCTTGAATAAGGATCATTTCATGAAATTTTTATTTGAATTCAAGTAATGAATAAATCTCTATTCTCACCTTCTAGCTTTGCAAAATAAATTGATAACTTGTTATGTTACTTTGGAGGATAAACCAATAGTTTAGTTGCAAAAATGAATAAAATTTAGAGCTTTAAAGCATTCTATAGGAAACCTATAAGGCTAAAAATGAAGTCTATTTGTGATCAACTATATCTCTTATTAGTAAACTCAATCATCAAATTTAATTCAAGTGTGTAGAAGAAAACCAAATGCAACACAAGTAGTCAAAAATAAATAAACTAAGGAAATGGCAAATGGAGACCTACAGGTCTCTGGAAAATGTATGCGAAAATAATTTCCATACATTTCCTTGCCACAGTCAATTTAATATTATATAATCTACCAACCTATATTTCAAAACAAATAAATAATAATAAAGTACCTAAATCTCCATACTCTTTCATTACTCTCCTAAAAAAGGTGGTGTAGAGAATGGGAGACCAGACTTAGCATTAATGATTTATGTTTCATTGGCCAATGCACTTTTCATTAGGTGTACTTGGAAGCATATTTTATATAATTCCTATGTTGCCTTTTCCTTTGTTAAACTATCTAACCCTTTACCTGCTTGAGTTTTGGTTAGGCCTATGGGAATG
>BSBK01012743.1:0-115000 GCA_027943335.1 Chamaecyparis obtusa
GTATATATATATGTATATAGATATATATACATATATATATATATATATATATATACATATATATAAATACATACATATACATACATATATATATACATATACATATATATATATACATATATATATATAGATATATGTGTATATATATATATATATATATATATATATATATATATATATATATATATATATTAACAAGGTCATATTACCACTTGATATATATTATATTATCATATTTAATAAAGTATATTAAAACTAAAAAATAATTATTTTAAACATAAAATTTTAAAAGAACTTTACTACTAAGAAAATATATTTTGAACAATAATTTATTTTTTTTGAAAAGGTGACAGTGCCACTTGATATATTATACTGTAATTTTTTACAATTTTTACTGATCCTAAAATAAGGGGCTCTCAGAGAAAAGATCCAGGAAGAAAAACTCCGTTCATGACCCCATCAAGGAAAGAAGATAGTATGGAATGATCACTGAAGGGGGAATAAAATAAGAGTCCCGAAAAAAATAATGCCCCCAAATTATAGCAGAGTATAAGATATGGAAATTGAAGGCTGAATCTAAAATACTACAGTACTATTTGGCCAGTGGGAAATTACATATATCTTGAATACATACAAATGCACATAAAAATGTATGACCCCTGAGTAGAGGGTGGAATGTACAGAGTATACAAAATGTGGACACAAGAGCAAGGAGATACTGTATCCAAGATCCTTCATATGAGACGATGTGACCACTTTGAGCTTAAAGAGGAGGATGCCTTTGAAGCTTTATTCACCAATTAAAATAGAGAGGGATGATGACAAAATCTCTGCTTGAACATGAAGGTGGAGGACCTATAGGAGTGAAAATGACTGATATACTAGGATCCTGAATATGAAACCTGCACACATAGTAGAGATAAAATACCAAAAAATGAGCAGGATTCACAACATAATATACAAAAGATTTAGTCTTCCATAAAATTTGAGGAGGTATTAGCAACGCTGAGCTTAAGGTTAAGATTAGGAAGGGGTTGTGGTGGAATGGAGAGTTATGGGTGAGTGAGGGGCTGAGAAGGAGGAGTAGTGGAGGAATCTTTCTCTAGCAAATCCAGAATGGTAAAGACTATCTGGTGAATGATATTAACACAGTCCTTAGACAAAAACCCACCATATTGATGCAGAGAAGCTTTAACTGGGTGAAAATATTGTCTTTCCAGAGCCCTCTTAATAGTGTCAAGAACCATGTAGACTCCGTTATTGCTAAGGACAACATGGTGATGGAAGATACCACCTATTAGAGCAGCACCACCCCATAAGTCATAATTTTGACAAGCTTTAGAGATCTTATTGCCTTGCAAAAAAACTATCTTGACATATCTGCTAGTGATCAACTCAAGATGAAATGGGGATTGAAGCAAATCTAAAACGTTAGAAAGAAAAATTGATAAAATTTGTGAAGGGTAAATAATATGTTTTCCTTGAGGAAATAGAATATCAAACCCAATAATCCTTTTAATACCATGATGAATGTATAGATGATCACACAAGAAGATGGAAGTGAGAATGTCATATTTGATGTAGCCAAGAAATGGCTCCTCCCACTCTTCAACTTCCCGCAACACTCTATAGTTTTTCAGATAGTAATCCATATGAAGTGATGAACAGGTCGAGCATAATTCAACTGGAGAACTCACACCAACCAGAAAACTAGGGTGACCTGCCATTTTGAAATCGGCAGAATACATGCGATAAAAACCACCACAAGAGGATGCAGGTGAAGACAAGGAAGAGGAGAACTTAATGAAAACAAAGTAGACTACCCATAAATAAGAATAAAGAGGGCAATTAAAGATAGGTAAGAGCCTTTACTTAGGAAATAATGACAAACCATTGTGAGAAAAGATTTGAAATCCCAAATAAGAGACAAAGGAAGTAGGTGGCATGGGGGAAAATTCACATATGGGAGATAGTAGAGACTATACACATGATGGAAAGTTATGGTATCAGAGGATTACTAAAGAGTTAGCAAAAAATTGAAAGGCAGAGAGAGTCCTGAGAACAAAGAAATGTGCTCAAAATATTAAATGACACCACTCAAGGATAGCCAGGTGTTTGGATATGCAGATAGGAAATGTACATATCTAAGAAGGTGGCTTGAATATGAAAAAAGGTCATCAAGAAGAAATAATGAGGAGGCCAACTTGGGGTGATGATAAATGATTGATTATAAAACATCATCTAAAAGAACAATAAAGAGCCCAACTCAGGTAAACCTAAAAACATATGATAAAAAATAGATATCCAACTGGGCCACAAAAACTACCAAACATACTATATGATACTTGAAGAAAACCTGAATGGATCATTATGGAGTACTTACTTATACCCAAAGTTGACTATATATTTTAGAACATGTATAGGTAGCTTTGCATAAATAAGAAGGTCATGATGGCAAAAAGCATAATATAGTATATTTAGTAAAATCCATAGAACATAATCTTGTGATGATTCATTTTGGATAATTGCAAGAATGACAAGAAATTTATCTAACAATTTAACTGAAGTGCGAGAGGTCCAAGAGAATTATGTTGCAACCATAATTTGCTAAGCAATCTGTGAGTGCATTACCTTCTCTAAATGTATGTGAAATAAGAAAATTGCCCAGAGAATCAATAAGACCCCATATATGATGGAGAACATAACTTAAGTGCCAATTGTCAAATTTTCTATGAATGCAAGCATTAATAATAATAGATGAATCACCCTCAATGTGCAAACTATAAAAAGACATCTTTTTAGCAAGAATTAATCCCTCAAGTAGAGTAGTAGCTTTTGCCATATTATTAGTACCAGGGCTTATAGGAGATGCATAGAAAGCTAGAAATTTACTTGAATGATTCCTTAGGGAAACTCCGATACCTGACTCACCAGGATTCCCTCTAGAGGAGCCATACAAATTAAGCTTGATATAAGAAGGATTAGGAGGAATCCATTTAATCGATGCTCTAGGGATAGGGACTTTTATGATATGAGGAAAGATCAGGGAAGAGGGAAAGGAAATAAACTTCCAAGAATATGCTACTTGACTATCCCATGATGAGAAGGAGGCATTCAGGTTAAAATGATAGGAGGACATATTATTAACCTATTTAGATATAAGTATTTCTATAGTGAAGATGGCTAAGGACACATCTGAAACTACTTTTCTAAAAATTCTTTTATTTCATTCCCACCAAATAGACCAAATAACTGATGAAGGAATAACAATCCATAAACATGAAAAGATTGAATTTGAGAATTGAATGGGCCAGGATTGAAAAAGCTCCCAAAGAGATATAGGAAAGGGGAAGGACATTGGCAATTTTTCCATGACAAAGGACCAACATTGATGGGAAAAGTGGTAGTGAACAAAAAGATGGTCCACTAATTCCTCATGAGAACCATACAATACATAACTAAAAGGGGAAGCTATATGGAATTTAGCTAACCTATCACTAGTTAAGACTCTTCTTTGAATAGAAAGCCAAGAGAAAACACTAGCTTTAGGAAGGATGCATTTATCCCAACAAAATATAATAGCTCACTGAGAAGTGTGTTGCTCAGCCATTTGTTGAAGGGCCTCATAACTAGATTTAACATAATATAAGCCATTCTTAGAAGGGCACCACAACAATTTATCACTACCTTTAGACATAAAAACTAATCTATTTGCAAGGACAACAACAAAATCCCTAGCAATGTTTATGTCTAAAGGTAGAGAAGCATGATCTTTCCAAATCACCTTATGAGACACAATATCAATGTAGTCCACATAGTCCACTAATATTTCTTCCCAAAGAAGAGAGCATACCCTCATAGCCTCATTTAGAGAGCTAGAGGAGCATAATGGAGGGAATCCATTCCAGGAGTCTTTCCAAAAAAATACATTATAACCATTGTGAACCTACCAAGATAAATACTTTGTGACAACTTCTCTGGATGACATCATAAAATTATAGGTAGGGGAGCCAGAGGGGGGATTAGAGATAGTAAAAATTCTATGAGGTTAAGGGGAGTCTAGATACTTTACTTGCATGATTTGACACCATAGGGACTGAGGTTTGAAATACATATTCCAAACTTGCTTCCCACCAAAGGCTTTATTTATAAGAGGTGGATTGTGCAAGCCTGCCCCTCTAGATAATTTGTTGATGGAAAGATTCAGCAAAGAGACAAGGGGAATCTTACTTGCATTAGTCATATTAGAATACCAAAGGAAAGATCAAATAAGTTTTTCAATTTGACTAACTACAGAGGAGGGGGCTTGAAGAACAAACATATAATAATTAGGAATAGATAGAAGAATGGTTTTAATTAATAAGATCCTACCAGAGAGAGAAAGCCATCGTGCTTTCTAGGCAAAAATTCTATTTTTGAGTCTACTAATAACATTGTCCCAAAAGAAAGTTTTCATTGGCCCAAGGAAGAATGGTGTAGCAAGATAGGTGGATGGAAAGACATCCAGAGGGAAGCTAAGGATATTTGTGATTCTTTGTTGAACAGGTTCTAGAGTGAAGAGCATATAAACTTTAGATTTGAGAGGATTAATGATCTGACCAGATCTAGAGTTATATGTGTCCAATATCTATTTAATACATCTAGCCTCCTGAATAGAAGATCTACCAAAAAAAGTGTGTCATCAGCAAAAAATTTATGGGTAACAGATAAAATTGAATTAGCAATACTTATGCCCTTCCAGTTGGAAAGGAGATTTTGTTTTTGAATAGATCTACTGAGGGTTTCTTCCATGATAATAAATAAGAAGGGAGATAACAGCTCCCCTTGGTGAACTCCCTGAGTGGAATTGAAGAAACAAGAAGGGCTACCATTAATAAGGACTAAAAAAGAGGCACTAGATAAACAATTCTTAATCCATTTGCACTAGGAATCCGAGAAACCAAATTTATCTAGAAATTTCAAAAGGAAAGACCAACTAACTTTATCATAAGCTTTAATCATATCTAATTTCAATATAAAGGAGGGAGTTTGAGAAGATTCAATAGTATGAAGAACTTCCAAAGAAACTAGTGCACCATCAGATGTATCCCTACCAAGGACAAAACCTCCTTGTTGAGGAGAAATTAATCTAGGAATGAGAGGTTTGAGTCTAAGATATATTGCCTTTGTAATGATCTTATAGATGGAATTACATAATGAAATGGGCCTGAAATCCACAAACTTTTGAGGAGATTTAGATTTGGGTATCAAAGTAAGATTGGTTTTGTTAAATTTTTTGAGGATATAAGCTTTCTTACGAGATTCTTCTACAGCCAAAAGAAGATCAAAACTAATAAAATCCCAAAATTTCTGATAAAAAATCTTGTTAAAACCATCAAGCCTAGGGGCTTTATTTGGAGCCATAGAAAATACAACAGAATGAAGCTCTTCAATACTAAACGGGCTCATAAGATTGATATTATCCTAATTTGTCAATAGGGATAGAATGGATTGAAGAAGAACATCACTATCATGATTATTCTCACTCTGGGACAAGACAAGAGCTAGTAGATTCTTGAAACAATAGGCTCCCTCATTGCTGATTTGCTGATGAGAACACAAGGTATTCCCAGATGTTGTACTTTTAATAGAAAGGATGGAAGAGGAAGCTTTCCTAATTTTTGTAGAGGCATGAAAAAACTTAGTATTCCTATCACCCTCTTTCAACCAAAGTTCTCAAAATTTTTGTCTCCAATAAATTTCTTCTCTTGAGCATAGAGTTTCCCAGTAGCTTTGAAGAGACTTTTGTTTCTCTGATAAGTCTGAGTCTAACCCAAATTTAACAATATGATTAGAAATCATGCTAAGATGATGTTCTACACTAGCCTTTTCATGAAAGATATTCTTAAAGACTTATTCCAAATTATAATTTTGAGTTTCACAAAATTAAGCTTGTTAAAGAATTGAAACATTCTGGTACATTTACAGAAATGAGCACTAACCCACCATTGCCGAAGAAGATAATGAAAATGGGGATGGGTGAACCACATACTTTCAAATTTGAAGGAAGAGTATTTTTAAGAATTACCTAAACTGATTATGTCTCAAGAGATAGGAAAATGATCAGACTCTAATGAAGAGAGGATGTGAGAGGAGAGAGAAAAATTTTGAAGCTTAAAATCAAAAGAGATGAGGAATCTATCCAGCCTAGAAGAAATGGGAGAGGCAGATCTATGATTGGTCCAAGTAAAAAGCCCATTTGAGAAAGGGATATCACATAAAGCATTATTCTGAATGAAAAAAGAGAACTCATCTACAACTCTTTGTGTTGTGGGATTCCCTCCAAATTTTTCATCAAAAGATGAGATGGCATTGAAGTCACCACCTAGAATAAAGGGAAGGTCTTCAAGCTTACTAAGTTGGTCAGTTAAAGATTCCTAAAGAGTAAGTTTATCTAGAGGGGTAGTTGGACCATAGACAATAAATAAGAGAAAATTAACATCAAACTAAGAGATTTTAATGAGCTTCCAATTTGGATTTACAGCCAACACTTGGCCTTTTATGCATTTACTTTTCGAAAGGGAAATAAGGCCTCCAGATGCACCAGAAGATGGGACAACAACTAAATTCCAAGAAGACCATTTCATGATCAATTTATCATATGATTCTTGAGAAAGCTTAGACTCTTGAATAAGAATGATATCTACTTGAGAAGAATCAATAAATTGTTTGATTCTTCTTCTCTTGTTAGGGGCATTTAGACCCCTAACATTCTAGGACATAATCTTCATTGAGGGGAAAGAGAGGGAGCCACTCTCCTAGTTCTAAAAATGTGGGACAAAGAGTCCAATTATGTCGATTGAATACCGGCTTCAATTTATTTTTTAATTTTTAATTTATAAATAACAATAAACTATATTTTTTTGAAAAAAAATGAAAGAAGATATTTAAAAAATAATGGTACATACCTAGAATGATGAAAAAAATGGTTGAGGGGGTTGGCAATGAAGCTAAAATAGGGAAATTATTTCTCTAGAAATATCTAGCCCATTTTTTAACTAGAGAAAATGACATGGAAATCGGGTAAAATAAATAAATAAATATATTTTAAAAATGGGTGCCCTAATTTTTAAGAAACATGCGCTCATTTTCTATAAACAATGGGTGCCCATTTTGCTTTAGTTGCTCAATGCTAAATGGGCACCTATTTTTTGTGGGGGGGGGGTGGTGGTTTGTCTTTCGAAGCTAAATGGGCAACCATTTCTAGAAGATTTTTTTTTACCCCTCAGACTTTCACATAATTGGTACCCAACTTTGTGCACTTACCCATACCTTTTACCTTTCTTTTGCTCCCTATTATGCCTTCAGAGTTCTAGAGTTGATATATCCTCCTTGATTTACATTTTTTTTTCATGTATATTATTTTGAAAGCTTCCATGCTTGAGAAAACCTTACATCTGACATGTGATGAAGGTTTAGGACTACATCGAGGCATATACTCAAGCTATGCTCCTATTTTGAGGTTTGAGTGACCCATACTCTTGGCTTGAGGCCAACTGAATTTATCTTATCCATTTTTGGATTTCAACTTGAGATTATATTCTTGCTTCCTTGCTTGTGAAAGATTTTTTTTTTCTTCCTTGGTGTAGATTAGGATGATGATGAATTTTTTATGTCCTTGTGTAGATGAGTGGACAACTTTTCTTTATACCATCCTTGTGTAGATGAAGTCCCTATTTTTTCCTTGGATAACCTAGTTGACAAAGAGAAATTTATGTCCTTGTGTAGATCAAGTTGATAATATTATTATTGGTCTATGTCTATTGATGTTGGAGTTTGGACTAGGTATGTTGAGTAGTAATAGGGAGTCTCTCCTTATGTTAACCTTGGCCTAGAAATCACTACAATAGATATATTGAGGGGTTTACTTAAAATTTTATAATATGATAAAATAGTTAGGATAACACATTAGACAAGATTAATCAGTATTCCCCAAATGTCAATAGTGAACCTTGTGACAAAATCAGAAACCATTGCACCCGAGATATTAGGATTAACCCTTGAGAATGTAGTAGATCAAACTTGTACCCTTGATGTCAGTATTGACCATTGTGCAGGCAATGGGCCATATCTCATTATTTATCCCTGTGTGGGCAAGATACTCCCAATAGTTAGTACTCTCATGTCTAGGTCTAGTATTGTCGAGTAGCACCTTGATGAGTTTGAGATATGTACTTTTGTGATTGAGTTTGGATGTTGGTTTACATGTTGAATAATCTCCATGTTTCTTGTATCATGCATTCTATACTTGCATTAGATTACTATATCTCTATATGATAGAATACATCTACTTGGTGTGTGTGTTGACCACTCCTTGATTGTGTCTATAGTTTGTATTTATGGATGGGTTACTATATCCACAATCATTGCAGGGTGGGCCTGAGGATTCTATAGAGTAGGGTGGCATTGCACTATACCACTGTTGGGGACTAGTGTATAGATGGTGGGCTTCCTATAGAATTAGAGTGTTCAAGCATAGAGAGATCCATATTGTACTTCACTTGTCTCATGTTGTATGTATTTATATGCTCTTCAATTATGTACATGGGTGATCCCACCAAGCTATGTCCCACTTTTAGGGATGAAGAAAATCACGGCGGTGTGAAAAAAAATAAAAATTAATGCCTTCATATGGAGTATATACTTCGTGTGAAGTATCCCCGCCACTTCGCATGAAGTCACCAAACAAGAGGCTTCATGTGAAGACCCCTAGGTGGCCTCGTGCGAAGAGGGACTTCGTGTGAAGCCTCTTTAGGGCTTTGCACAAAGACTCTTAGGGGCTTCACACGAAGGCTTTTATGACCGGATTGTTTATAAATTTTGGCATTTTTATTTTTTTTATTATCTTTTTTGCTGACACTGTTTGTGGACCCCCAAGCTTGGAGTGAAGTACCTCAGCACAACATCACACCAATGCCTCCTAAGCTTCGTTGACATCTTTGGTTTCATAGCAGTATCAGGTACACACATTTTTCTCATTTTAAATTGTTAATAATATGTTTTATATTTATTTTAGCTAATTATTTGTTTTAAATAATTTTTTATTTGTTAGAAATTTGTACAAATGTTAGAAATTTGTTAGAAATATTATCTAATATGTTAGAAATTAATACTAGAATGTTAGAAAATCATAATTAAATATTAGAAAATAATAGAAATATTGAAAATCATAGTATAAATGTTATAATATGTTAGAAAATGTTAGAAAATCGTAATAGTTTGTTAGCACCTGTTAGAAAATATTTACAAAACATTAGAAACCGTAGTAGAAATGTTAGAAAATGTTAGAAAACATTAAGATTAAAGTTAGAAAATGTTAAATTTTATGTTTAAAGTTGTAAATATTAAGAATTTCTCTCTCACATGTACACCCATTTTTAGTAAATATTAAAGTTAGTTATTTGTTTTAAATAATTTTTAGTTTGTAAAAATCTTAGAAAATTGTATTTAAATTTTTGAGATCTAGTAGTATGCTAGGAAATGTTAAAAAATTGTAGTACAATAAGTTTCTAGGACCTTTATTCCTCTCTTATGATATATTAAGACACTTATGATCCTTTAGGAATCTCAAGATCTTATAATACATATTAGGACATCTTACTTGACACATAGGACCCCTTAGGACCCATACGACCCATTATTATATCTTAAAATGTCCTAGGACACATTCATCTATCTTAGCCTCTGTTAATACATATATGTGAACCCATCATTTCCCGCAAGAACCCTTAAGACATACTATTATCAATTAATGTAACCTAAGATCCCTTAGACCACTTATCACATCTACGACCCATTAACATTGTTGGACCATTATACATCTCTTATGACATTTTAAGACATATATAACCCATTCAGATCATCAAGACCCATTAACCTATCTTAGGTTGTCTTAGGACACATTTATGTACATCTTAGATTCAATTAATATCATACAAGGATCAACTAATGAAACATAGGACCCCTTAGGACCTCTTATGTTACCCCTGACCCCTTAAGACACTCTACCTAACCCTTATCCATCCCTTACATTATCTTAAGACACATCTAGGACTCATTGTTACCCATAAACCCTTAAGACAATCTAGGACCACTTATATTGTACCTACGATCCATTAACATTCTAGGACTCTTATTTGGATCCCTTATGAAATCTTAAAACAAATATGAAACCTTAGGACCCCCAAGACCCATTAAAGAATCTTAGGATGTCCTAGGAATGGACTTAGACCACTTATCACATCTATGACCCATTAATATTATTGGACCGTTATACATCCCTTATGATATTTTAAGACATATATGACCTATTCGGATCTTGAAGACCCATTATACATACGAGGATCCACTAATGTAACCTAGGACCCCTTAGGACCTTTTATCTTTCCCCTGACCCCTTAAGACACTCTACCTGACCCTTATCCATCCCTTACATTATCTTAAGACACATCTAGGACTCATTGTTACCCACAACCCCTTAAGTTAGTCTAGGACCACTTATATTTGTACCTACGACCCATTAACATTCTAGGACTCTTATCTGGATCCCTTATGAAATCTTAAAACAAATATGAAACCTTAGGACCCCCAAGACCCATTAAAGAATCTTAGGATGTCCTAGGACCACTTAGACCACTTATCACATCTACGACCCATTAATATTATTGGACCATTATACATCCCTTATGATATTTTAAGACATATATGATCTATTCAGATCCTGAAGACCCATTATACATACAAGGATCCACTAATGTAACCTAGGATCCCTTAGGACCTTTTATGTTACCCATGACCCCTTAAGACACTCCATGACTCTTATCTATACCTTAGGACCTCTTATGTTACCCACAACCCCTTAATAGAATCAAGGACCACTTACGTTACCCACGACCCCTTAAGACACTCTAGGTCATATTAGGTCCTAATAGGACACATTATGTCATATTAGGAAATAAGGTATGTCTAAGTTGTTTCTCTACTTAAAGACCTAACTAGACCTCTTAGGACCAAGTAGACCTAACTAGGACCTATTATGACCAATTAGACAGGTATTAGGTCTTTAACCAACATTTGTCTGACCAATTAGATGTATTAGGACCTATTAGGTCCAAATAGACCTAACTAAACCTATCTAGACCTATTATGACCAATTAGATAGGTAACTAGACCAATTAGGACCTATTAGGACCTATTAGGACCTAATAAGACCTCTTATGTTATCTACGACCCCTTAAGACCTAATTAGTACATCTTAGGACCATTAAGACCTAATAAGACCACTTACATGACCTAATAAGACCTATAATTCTATATATTTAGATATTTGTTTCCATTTTACATGCAGTTATAACATGTAATCAAGTACTTAATTATTAACACTTAGCTTTCATGTGTGATGTATCTAGATGGCCACTTAGGGTGCACCTCAAACTCCTAATATGCATACTATTTTTCATGTGGCTGATATGGAGACTATGACTACTACTATATTGAGTAGTTTGGAGACTATGATTGGTAGATTGAGGTCTCACTCTTCCTTCATGCCTCAGATAGTTGAGGCCATTTTTTGAGAGTTGAGGGAGGAGGTCTCACGTGATGTTTCCTTAGCGATGGTTCAGAGCCTTGTCTCCAAGGAAACCATCAAATGAGAGGTTTTCCCACACTATGATGGGATGAGAGTGGTGAGGGCATATCAGGTCACACAGTGTGTGATACCTCAGATTGCATGTATGATTTACCATCAACATCTTGTAGCACACGGTCGTTATCCAAATAATGACCAAATTCCATTATATTTTGCACATCAGTTGTACGCTAAGTTCCATTTGGGACTTAGGGTCAACTATTTAGATTTCCTAGCATATTATGGTTAGGGGCTTGGTAGGGTTGCAGACCATGATTAGTATTGTAGGGTTGATCAAGTTGTGTGGCCTCGTAGATAGCTAGTTGGGGAGAGGACTCTAGCAGTGGCACTAGTGATGGCTGCTATTGTAGATAGAGTCATCATTGCTTCTCATAGGAGAGTTGTGGATAGTATAGGAGAGATTGCTTCTATAATCACATCGATCACCTCAGATTTAGTGGGTAGATACATTTTGACTAGACCAAGTAGAGCTAGATCATCTTCTGAGGCTTTGTCTAGTACTACTACAGGTGTGAGTGATGAGACATATAGAGCTGCAGGTCTTCCTGTACCTAGTGAGATATGAGCAATGTCGGGTCATCAGAGTACTTTAGATATGGCCCTTTACTTTTTGGAGGATCTCTTGCAAGCTTATTCTCATATTGCTAATACACATAGGATCCCCATACATTCAGTCAGGGATTTCATTGCACTTACATGGGGTCATGTAGTTCCACCGACATAGGATGCACCATCTACTAGATAGGCACAACATAGTGTAGAGCACCAAGCACCCATAGATCACTCTACAACTATAGAGCCAGGTATACATATTGAAGATGTACGCATCACCACTGAGGGCCTAGATGCTTTTGATGACCAGTTGCGTGGGTTGGGTTAGGTGGATGTTGGCACTAAAGGCAGGTCATTTATGGATATGTTATTGCATCTAGATGATTTAGGTTCTACATCACTCGCCTCCCAGCTAGTGTCACCCCTACACTCCTCATTACTATAGAGGTTTGGGACCTTAGGTGGTGTGGTTGATGCAGTATCATTTGATGATATGATGGTGCAGCGTGTTGATGATCCTCCTGCTCTTGAGACTCGGGTACATATAAAATTTTATTTTCTTTTTTATTAGGAGTTTTAGTGAATAATTAATTGTAGGTCACATGTGTATTGATGTTTGTTCAATTTATAATATTTTTTAGGCATATTTAGCAGAGCATGTTACCTCTAGTGTGGGCTCAAAGCATCTTCCACATGATGTGAGACCTACTAGTGGCCAAGTGAGTTTTAGATATATGTATGTTTAAGCATGCATATGTACACATGTATTTATATATTTCAAGTACTTTACATAATATATCTACTATGTACATGTATATTTAACCAACTGTTGTACACTAAATTTGTAGGGGTCAGTCGCTGCTTTACAGGTAGATGATGTTTTTCATAGAAGCGATTCAGTAGATGTGACGCCTAGTAGTGGTCAGGTAAGTTTTAGAAATATGTAAGTTTAAACATGCATTTATAATATTTTAATAATTTTAGATTATTATCATATATATGTATGTATTTATATTCACAGAGATCAGTTGATGTCTCATAGCTAGAGGATGCTCATGGTAGTCACTTAGAGGGTTTCTCTGTTCGCATGCACTTAGATGAATCCCTAGTTTAGGACATGTTGAACATATATTTTATTTGAGACTCAGTTTATGCTTCGAAACATGTTGAGCATATATTTTATTTGATTAGAGACATGGTTTTATTCGATTAGATGATATGATTTTATTTGATTAGATGATATGAGATATGATTTTATTTGATTAGATGGTTTTATTCGATTAGATGAATATGATTTTATTCGATTAGATGATATGATTTTATTTGAGTTGAATAGATGATTTTATTTGATGATATATAATTTGATTAGATGATATGACTAGATGATATGATGAATAATAACTATTCTAACTAATTCTAGAACTAACACATGTCATATGTAATATAACTAATTTCATCATTTTTTAGTGTCTTAAGGGGAGCTCTTAAGGGGATCTATAATTAATATCATAAAAGAAAACTAGTTAATACATGTAACGAGTGAATAATAACTATTCTAACTAATTCTAGAACTAACACATGTCATACGTAATATAACTAATTTCATCAAAGCATAATAAAATATTTAACTAATATGAAATCTATAAAAATCATTGAATAATCAAAGTATACGTATAAAATTATATATTTTAAAATCATTGACCCATCAAATAGGTTCATCATATATCAACAAATTATAGTCTATCATATGTTTAAATATATAAACAAAGTATAATGAAATTTAATCTAGAGATATCAAGTAGGTCCTAACACAAGAAATAAGTATACATATTATACTTTTTAGACCAACTCAAGTAGTTCAGACCTTTCATGGAGAACCTGTAATATTCTCTCATGATCCTCACTATCTAGTCTCCACTTATGATGTCCACGTTGAGATTTAACTATATGAAGACAAATGGATGTGGCAACTACTAGGTGACTATATTGAAACACCTTATTGTCTGGTTCGTAATCAACAAAGTGAATACAATGTTGAATTACTTTGATTTTCTTGAAATATGTTCCCTCTAAAACAACTGAACCTGGAGGTCACAAATTTTAACAATATATAAATTTAAACATACTCAATTTGAAATTTGTTAAAAGGTTGAAATTTAAAATTTACAAATTGAGTTCAATATATTGATGTAAACCATATACAAACCTATGGTTAACAAAATTCCATCACTTTCTTTAGGTTGAAGTAACTTCATCCCCTTTGCAGTACAATGCAGTAAATAATAACCAACTCCTATATTTCCATGCTCAGCAATCACTGCAAAGACATCTCCTGCACATGAAATTTATATATGTATGTGTGTGAGATCTTAAAATAAATACTTAGTTCAATCTATAGATCTATCTATATCTATCTATACATGCAACTCAATGTACCATATAATGTTAAATATATATACTTACCAATTTTGACATATCCTGAGATATGATCGTAATCAGTAGAAATCAAAGGAACATCATCAAAGTTTTCATCTTCATCTCTATCAAATGTATCAGTAACAACTAGTGGCACTAGATTCCACGTGCCTACATATCCATGATCTTGATTGATACATTCCTTATAATTGTCAGCAATGTAGTGACAATAAAATCATGAGTAGTCCCTAGTGTTCAACATCCAATTGCAACAATTCATACTCATAACTGAATGCAAAGATCGCGTCTTTTCTATCCTATTGCAACCATGCATAATTTTTCTATCCACACCTGAACAAATGCATATATAATACATTCTATATAGGGTAAAAGTATAATAGTGTGTCGCACTATAGGACATACTAGGGGGCTCTGACTGGAAGGGGTCTGATCGGAAAGGGTCCGATCGGAAGGGGTCCGACCGGAACCACGTGGTAGCCACTAGGCGCCAGGTGGTGTCTATGTGGTAGGGGGGTCCGGCCGGACCCCCAAAATTCTATATAAGAAAAAAAGAAGTGGCCCACGCGGGTCAGTTTCATTCAGTGGCTTCAAGCTTGTGAGGAGAGCTACAGGGGTGTTCTGGCCGGAAGAGGTAGGTACTTTTTTATTTTTTTATTTTAATGTTTTTTTTAGTTGTTTTTTTATTTAGTATTAAATAGTTGTTTTTTGTTTATTTAATAGAAGATAGTTGTAATTCAAACATAAATATTTTAATTTAATAGTTATTCTTGTTTATTTAATTTTTTTTTTTAAATTGTAGAAATAAAATAATATAATATGACTAATAATTTCTAGTTCATGTATGCACGTAACATGTATTTTCTTAAATTTCTAACATGTGACTACTATGACCAATTAAGACAGACATAACATGATTAATATGACCCCTTAAGACTTAATAGGATTAATACCACATAAACAACATAAATAAAAATTCTAAAAATCAATTAAGACTTATTAAACTATAACACTAGAAACTAACATAAACAAAAATTTCATCTAAACCAATTAAAACCTAATACCTGTATGCACCCTAAAATGGTCGCCTAGACTTTGGGCCCCCATTCAGCAATTTATCAAATCCTTGAATCAATATTTTCAAAAATCAACATTTTTCAATAATATCAATTTCCTTGATCAAATCCTATTTTATCATTTTCGATTATTTGCCTTGGGCTAACCATTTTATCCTAAAGTCTCTATTTATTAAAAGGAATATTTCCTCCCCTTTTATTAAATAAAAAGCCCCTACTTTTCTTCTTATCCTAAGTTGCACAAATAAAATATTATTCTTATTTTATAAAAAGGGAAAAAGCACTTTTTGTCTCATATGGACACAAAAGTCAACTCTTATTTTCTCATTGGAGGATATTTGTGCACATGGATTGCTCCTCTTTCAAGCTCGACCCTTGATTAAATCTTTTGCATGTTAATCTCCATGGTCCATTCTTTCTCATTTCCTATAAAAGAAGAGCTATCTTCCTCATTTGCATATCAATCTTTTTATGCTAATGTTATGCTATAGGTTTTCTAGGTCACTTTGGAGCTTTTGAAGATTTGGAGCATTCTTGGCTTTTGCATCTACATTCCATTCTTAGTTTTATTCATGCATAGTAGCTTCATATTTATGCTTTCATAGTGTAAATTTCCTTTCAAGTTTTAGAGTAACTCATCTAGCTTAACTAAGAAGGATTTGTAACACTTGCATATTTCCTTTTCATAGCATAGCTTGTACTTTCATTTCCATATCTTAGCTTGCATCTCTCATTCCTAGCTTGCATATTCATCTTAATCTAGCTTGCATTTTGCATTTCCTAGTGATTCTTGGAGATATTGGCATTCTTGCCCTTGTCTTCATTTGAATCTCTCATTGTGTGGTTGACTAGCAAGGTCATTAGCTTAATAGCTCTAGTTGAGAGCAAACTTTAAATAATCTTGCAACTCCATGCATAGAGAGCTCTAGGTCAATTTATAAGGTTTCTTGTTCATGGATTCTCTTGGATATAATGACTTAGAGAAGTGCACTATTTAGTGTGTACATTTTTGGCACCCACCGTGGGGCAAAGCATTATTGTTTTGTCCTTAATTTTTTGCATTTTCATCAAATTTTTCATCAATTTTTAGCTTCATTTTTTACTCTCAGGTTTTTTAGGCTCAGATTATCGCGTGATAGTTCACGTGTGGTCACATGATACTTTACCAGTTAAAGTATCACCCCATTTGAGATATTTTGTCATGTTGTTTGAGACATTTTATCACCTATAGTAAAGTGAAGTATTGCCTAGAAATATATTATCGCCCCAGTATACTGTAAAGTGTCGCATGATATTTCTGGCAACTGTACTATCACCCAAACCTGGAAGTGATTATTTTTAGCTCTTTTTTTATCTTACAAGTTTTGGGCTTTATGTTATCTTTTTAAAAATTTTCGCATTTTCAAAATCCGTGCCACCCTAGAAAATTGGCACCCATTTTTGAGAAATTTTCACATACGGTATCAAAAATTTAAGTGTGATATATCGTTGGAAAGCTCTTTCCAAGCCTAATCCAACCATGTTGGTTTCATTTTCAAATTTTTCCATTTGATCAGCTATTTTACTTGTAGATTATCTAATTTTTTATGTGCTAACCATTGTGGGGCTAACAAGTTGTGCTTGTAGGTGCTCTCATTGCTTGATCATTTGATTAAAAGAAGACATGTCAAAGCTTCAAATGCACAAGGGCTACTAATGGTTTTTGTAGGGTTGCGCAAAGCATAAAAACCCAAAAAAGTGCTTATTTTTATTTCATTTCAAGTGTGGCAATTACTAGTTGTTTCATTTCATAGGAAAATAATATCTTGTTATAGGAATTTTTGGGTTGTAGGAGAAGTATGCTCTTCACCCTTGTGGTGAACCAGAAAATCTTGACCCATCTTTGGATTTTGAAAGCAAGAGGGTAATTGAACATTTGTTTGGTTTGTTTGGGAGAAAGCTTTGGGATAAGGGAGTATGCTCTTCACCCTTGTGGTGAAATAAAATCCTTAAATCTCATAAGTTGATCCATTCTTTGTTTAGATCTTTAGAATCCTTTAGTGGGCCTGCTCTTGAGCAATCAAGAGGAACAACCCAAGTGGGGACAAGCTTATTGCTAGCTATTCCAACCCACTATAAAATCAAGGCTATCGAGGATATAAAACCTTAGTAGACGTAGTGCTTGTCTTCACTTGATGTGAGTACTTGTGGGATTGTGACCATGAGGAAAGTATTAAGCAAGAATGCTTAAGGTACTCTTGAGGCCGTGGGATCCATTACTTTCCACAAGGTAAGGAGTCCCTTTGGGGAGTAAGAGGGGTATGACAAATGGAAGCCCTTATTAAGAACCATAGATAGAATCTAACCTATTTTTCCACTTAACATCTTGGTGTAAGGATTGATCTAAGTGGAATAACCTGGATCACCCCAAGATTACTCACCATTTGTGTTCCTTTGGTTGTGTCATTGACACTTCCACGACAAAGCCAATATCTATTGTGGGAAACCACTTTGTGTGAGTAAATGGGACATCAAGTGTGGGCCAAGTTGTTAAGTATTGAACCTTTGTCCTTCTAGGCTAGTAAGTGCTTGAAATGTTCTCGTTGTGATCTACCCGTGTAAATGTTCTCAAACATCAAACATCACGGTATAATTCATAAGATTTTATTGATTTGATATCACAAGTGCTTGTCTTGGCAAGGTTTCTTTTGCCCTTGTTTCAAGTGTTTTATGACATGTTTGATCACCTACTATTTGCAAAGTTGTTTATTATCTACTATTACTATATTCTAGAATGTGAAATTGAACTTGCCAAACTTACAACATTGACCAAATTGCCTTTAAAATTGAGTTTTTCACGTTCCCTAGTCAAGAGTCGCACTTCTTGCCTGGAAACTATCGCATAGAGTTATTTTGTTGTCTCATTGTTGGTTGTTGTCTTATTGATTTGTGTCATTTCCAGTCTTCCTTGGTTAGTCCAGATCTTAGATCTTAGGTGTTGTGACATGTTGCTCAATATCCAAATGAACTCAAATGGTATCAAATTGCACAAAATGACTCTTGGTCACCTTTCTTCCACATCTCCCATGTCTTCCTAGTCTCTCATTTTCTTCTTCCTTCATGCATCTTCCTCTTCTTCATGAACTCCTCATGTCTTCTTGATTCTTTTCCTCTTATTATGTAGTCTATCTTCTTCTAGATTCATTTCTTTTATTCATTTCTTCCATGCTTGATTCCTTCTCTTCTAAAACCATGAATTTCAACTATCTTGTTATGGAACCTCTCTTGAGAGTGGGTGATCTTGAACTCATTGCTCAATTCAAATAATTTTATTCTTCCAATAGTCCTTCTAGCTATCTCATGGGTGATAAATTTATGGCAAAAATAAAAGAAAAATCAATTAAATCAGATGTCTTTTCTAGGATCATACACATGATCCTGTCACGACCTTCTTCTTCCAAAAAATCTTCATCTTCTAAGTCTTCTCATCATTCCTCATCTTCCAAGTCTTATCATGACTCTTCTAGACATCATTCAAATTCTTCATCTTCCAAGTCTCAACATGACTCTTCTAGATATTATTCACATTCCTCATTATCCAAGTTTTCTTCCTCCACTAGGTCTTCACTTTCATATTCTCCACAATCTCATTCCTCTTCTATTTCTGCCAAGATTCTTACTCCTCAATATGAGCAATATAGTAATCCTTGTGATACCTCTCCCATGAAGAGTGACATGCCCACCTTTGATGACTATGATGACTATTATGATGGCTATGATGATGAACCATATAGTCATACCTATGAAATATCTATTCCTAAGAGTCATCCTCATTGTGTGCTCATGCTTACTAAAGGGTCATCCTATTGGATAGATCATGATGCTGATCTGTATGACTCTAATTTTTAAAAAGACTTTGATGAGTTCTGTGAACAATACCTTGATGATGATCCATCTACTTCTATTGAGGAATATAAAATGTACCACATTGATTTGAAATGTAAATATTATAAGAATCATTCCTCTAAGAACATTCATGTTGAAAATAAAGATTACACTCTTAAGAAAGATTATGTTAATGATGGACCTTTGTCTTGTGATGGTTCTCTTCCATCCTCTACTTCCTCCAATACCCATACACTTCCTAAAGCTTCTGAGTCTTCCAAATCTATCACAAATCTTTCATCTAACAAAAATCCTAATACTTTTCATCTGGTTCCCTATAGTTATCCTCAAGGGATACCTCTTAAAGAACTCAAGCTAACCTTCACTTGGCTATAAATACTTTCAATAATGCTACACCTAAAGAGCCTAAGCCTTTACATGCTATAATGCCTACTTCAGCTAGTCCTTCACCATCTCTTCCAAAGTCTTCCATACAATCCCAACATGCTTCATTGTCCTTAGAAGTGGCTTCATGTCAAGAGGACTCTAAAAATGATAAAGAAAAAAATATAAAGAAAGATCAAGATCAATAACCTTCCATGTCACCCAATCCTTTTCATGATGTCTCTCCTCTGTCTCTTGGTTCTTTTGATCCTCTACACCCTTCTGCCTTCATTCCACCATGCCCTGATTCTTCTCCTAAGCAAGATCAAGCTACTACTCACACCATTGAGCTTATTAACAATCAAGATGACCTTACTTCCATTGAGGTTATTGAAAATAGTGTTGTTACTTCCAATGTTAAACCTATTGAAAATCAAGAAAAAATGATGCACTTATGCTATCCAAAGCAACTTGTCAAGATCAAAGTCTTCCATCTTCTTGTTCTACCACTCCATGTTCGCTTCCACTTTCTACTCTTCCTAAGTCTTTGCAAGCTTTGAACAATCCTATCGAAGAAGTTTCTCCTATTCAAGATGTTCACGATCCTATTGAAAATCCTAATGCTCACTCTAAAGATGTTGATGTCCTTGGTTGTCATATAGATGTTGATGAAATTATTGATTATCCTTTTGCATCTTCTATTTCCATCCATGGACTTCCTCCACCAATACCAAAGGCTTCATGTCTTCCTTCCATCTTGGGCCCTTACGTCCCTTCACTTTCACCTCCTAAGTCTCCTAATTCATCCTCCATCTTGGGTCCTTACATCCCTCCATCTCCTATCTTTCCTCAAAATCAACATAGATGCATACCCTTGAATCCTTTTCATCCACTCACCCATCTAAATCAGTCATATCCTTCTTCTTCCACAAGTCCCAAGTCTTTTGGAAGTCACTTGAATGTTCAATACAAGAAAAAGAAGCAATAAAAGAATCCATCAAAAAAAGAAGATCACCATGTCTCCTCTAATCGACATGGAGGCATAAATTCAAAAGAGATATCTAAGAAGAAAACTACAAGACAAGTATGGGTTCCAAAATCCATCATTGAAGATATTCTCTCTAAATCATCGAAAAGAAATAAAAAGCCTAAGGTTATATGGATTCCAAAGTCTCTCTTGAAAGAGTCTGATGTTGAGCAATAAGTGAAGTTGACATTCAAGCTTCCAAAGGCTTCCGCTTCATCTTCTTCCAAAAACATTCTTCTATTCCATGTGCCTAAACCACAACCTTTGCTAAATATTCACCATATTCCTTCTCGTATTCCTTCATTCACATTTCCTCCATCCTCTCACCACCCTTCAAGGTGTGTGTTGATGTTGATCTTTCCTTCCTTTCCATCTACCCTTTCAAAATCCTTCCATTCATTATCTTTCTACCTTATATCCTTTTTCCTCATTTGCATATTCCTCCTATCTTCCAACCTCACTCGTTTTACATAAAATCTTATCTTTCATTTTTCTCTTCCATCTTCCTTTCCCTATCAACATCCTTGGCATATCATGGTTTATCCTTTCAAAGAGCATTATCTAAAAAGCTTGCCTTCTTCCAAAAAAAAAAAAAAAATTCAAAAAATTGAAAATAAAAAAATTCAAAAAATTCAAAAAATAGAAAAATTCAAAAAGAAAACCAAAAAAATGAAAAAATTGAAAATGTACCTTGGTGGAAACCTGGAAACAGGCACCTTGGTAGCAAAAGTAAAGAGAAATAAATTCATCCTATGGTGGAAACCACTCCCTTGTGGCACCTTGGATAAGTACCATGATGAAAACCTAGCAATCAGGCATCATGTGTAGTTCTTCTACATATTTCATCCATTCCTTCTTCTCTCTTTGATCTTGACAATGTTGACCTATACACGAACATTTGGCTATCTTGTGAGCTATCTTACAATTATCTTTCTTTCATTCCATTCATGTTTATCTTTCATATTTATTTTCCTCCATTCATTCTAGCATTTCGCTATCTTTTTCCCCTTGGTCTTGATCTAATAAAAAAGAGTAAAAACACGATGCTATGAAGCCTCTTGGCATGTCTACTCTTTTGGACTATATCATTTCCTTCTTTTTCATTATGCCTTTGTGACTTATCCTATGCTAGCCTTCCATTGCTTGTCCAAATGTGCTTTACATGACAATTTTTCCCTAGCTTGGGTACTCTTGAGCAGCTTTCTATTGAAGATTTCTTCCCTTCATTCTCCTTCATTCTTTTGTCTTCCATCTCTTCCACCAGCTTTCTAATCCCTCTTGTTCTCCACCTTGCTATAAATTGGGACTACATGATGTGATCTTGCTTGGGAGTTTGATGCCCATTCTGTCTCGGGGCATCCTTTGTACATACTTATTGATCTTGAAAAAATCCAAAAAAATGGTATATTGTTAAAAATTCTAAAAATTGAAAAAATAATCATCTTAGTGAAAACCTAGCAATAGACGCTTTGATATATCTTCAAAAAAAATTATATATTCCAAAAAAAAACCAAAAAAATTCAAAAATTCAAAAAAGTCAAAAACATAGAAAAAGTGCCATGGTGAAAACCTGGAAATAGGCACCTTGGTAGCAAAAATACAAAAAAATTGAAAAAATCAAAAATCAAAAAATTTCCAAGTGGCGAAAACTTGGAAACAGGCACTACTTGCAGCCTTTGCACCCTTGTCTTTTAGCATGCATCCTAGACACTTAGCCTTTCTCCATCATGCCTTGACCTTGTTGCCTTGGTTTGGAATTGGTCTTTGTCTTTGTCTAGGGGGCATAACTGTGTTAGCTTTGGTCTCTAGGATGCATTAGTCTTTAGGACATCTTGCAAATGGTAATTTTCAACACCACGCAAATAGTGTTTTTCAACACTACCCTAGCATCGAGTGTTTCTCAACACTTATCAAATATCTTACTCATAGTCTAGCATGATATGATATCTCTCACTAGAAAATGTGATACTCGAAGATTGATTCTATGACCTACACACATGCACTTAAACACTCAACTCGCTGAGACTTGTTTGACTTTATCTCTTTGTGTTCTATCTATGATGATTTCTTTGATGAGTGTTCTCTCCCTATGATAGTTTTCAATGATGCATAGCTAGAAGACTGAGGGCATGAGGATATGTTTTATTGCTTTTTCTACTTGTGGGTATATTTTGTTGGTCCTCACTATCATTTAGCATTTATGCTTGTTCCACTTGATAAGGGGATCTACAAGGTATTATCCTTGACTATTTATGCAAGTGCATACTTATAGTCAAACTTAGGTAATCTCACTCCACTAGTCATCTTGATCTATATGTCTTTGATGCCTAGGTGGGATTCCCACATTCCTATCTGATATAGATCATATTCAGATTCACATAGTCATACTAGTGTGTATTTTATGATCTTATGATGCTACCAATAAAGCTCAATGATGATTATTAGATGTCTATTAGCATTGTGACCTTGCAAGTCAACCACTTTCATAGTAGCTTATATTTATAGGTTCATGTTAGTTTAGTTTTGCACCTTGCATATGGAGAGAGCTCTCCTTTTATCTTTCATGGACCTATCGGTCAACTGCGCTCACCTTTCGCTTCTTCCCGATCACGTCTTTCACTTCTTGTCTTTCATATCACATCATTTTCTCTTCATTTCAGGATCAAAATTGAAATCCGAGTTCACCTTGATCATCCAAATCAATTTTTCTCCTTCTTCTGTGCAATTGGCTGACCATTTCAGGCCCGATCCTTTGATCTTTATTGGGGCACCTTCATTTCTTCACCCCCATCTCTTCCAAACTCCCAGTCTATCATTCATTTTCATTCGATTCATCTCTCTCTGAGGTTTGACTTTATCTTTATCCTATATCTTTCTCAGTCAAACTAGGGCATGTCTTCACTGCTTGATGGTTATCCTATCATCTTTGATTATGATTTTTAGTGCTTTGATCAAGTTTATCAGTTTGTTGTTCTCCTCTACCTGATTTCAATTTTGATTTCGAGGGGGTAGTACCTATCAACTTCAAATCTTTGATTCAGCTTTATCATTCGGCTCAGCTTGAGATTCTTATTTTGAGACTTGATTATCACTTAACAACAATGGTGTTGATATTGTCTTTTGATTCTTATCTCTTATTTTCAGACATGACTATCACTTAACAACAATGGTGTTGGTCTTGTCTTTCAACCGATTTATTTTTGTCCTGGCGTGTTCCTAGAATGATCACACATCTAAATTGTTTTGTGATCCCAAATCAATCTCACATTTCAATTCTTCTTTGACCACATGTGTTCCCAGAATGATCACACATTAGTCAAAGAGGGGCAAATGTATGCACCCTAAAATCGTCACCTAGACTTTGGGCCCCCATTCAATAATTTATTAAATCCCTGAATCAATATTTTCAAAAATTAGCATTTTTAAATAATATCAATTTCCTTGATCAAATCTTATTTTATCATTTTCGATTGTTTGCCTTGGGCTAACCATTTTATCCTAAAGTCTTTATTTATTAAAAAGAAAATTTTCTCCCCTTTTATTAAATAAAAAGGCCCCTACTTTTCTTCTTATCCTAAGTTGCACAAATAGAGCATTATTCTTATTTTATAAAAAGGGAAAAATCACTTTTTGTCTCAAATGGACACAAAAGTCTACTTGTATTTTCTCATTGGAGGATATTTGTGCACATGGATTTCTCCTCTTTCAAGCTCCACCCTTGATTAAATCTTTTGCCTCTTAATCTCCATGGTCCATTTTTTCTCATTTCCTATAAAAGAAGAGCTCTCTTCCTCATTTTCGTATCAATCTTTTTATGCTAATGTTATGCTGCAAGTTTTCTAGGTCACTTTGGAGCTTTTGAAGATTTGGAACATTCTTGGCTTTTGCATCTACATTCCATTCTTAGTTTCATTCATGCATATTAGCTTCATATTTATGCTTTCATAGTGTAAATTTCTTTTCAAGTTTTAGAGTAACTCATCTAGCTTAACTAGGAAGGATTTTTAACACTTGCATCTTTCCTTTTCATAGCATAGCTTGTACTTTCATTTTCATAGCTTAGCTTGCATATTCATCTTAATTGTTGTCATATTTTGCACATCTTTGGAGACATAATTACTAGATGAGCTACAATACCCTAGTTTGTGTTATTAGGTGGTCTTGCTTATATTTGTGTTCTTTTCATTGCAAAGTACATGAAGATAAAAGGAAATGAATTGCATCTACATCTACTCATGCAAGTATCAGTGAAATGTATGATGTTTAGAAAGCAAAGAACTAAAAAGGAAGCATCTATCTTAGCTCACATAGGTCGTAAGCATAGCCGTTATCAGAATTGGATGGATGAGTGAAGATATACATAAAGAAATAATTAATATGGGGGTACCAAACATTATCTAGTATTGGTGTCCAAGGCCCAGTCCTGTCCAGAAGCTCCTGAGATCCAAAACCTGCAAGAAGTGAAGAGAGGAGATGGGTTAGATCCAATGGATCTATGCAATGGCTGGTATCACAATATCATAGAATGCATACATACACTCAGCCATTCACCTCTAACAAAGGTTGTGCTTAGGGCATGTGCATAGGGCTCCAAAGAATAGACAAGGCACCATGTTTTCACTAATGTGTTTGTTTCATGTGCAGATACAAGGAAGCTGATCCAATAATGAGTTCCATGAATGATCTGGGCCCTTGATGCGGATCATGATAGGGAAACCTCATGATCTCCATTGTGATTGCATCAAGGGCTAGGAGCACACATAATATGTAAAGTTTAGGAACATCCAGATGATTCAACATCAATGAGAATCAATCAAGTAGCATGGCATGATAAAGAAACTACTGGTATGATGATGTAAACAAAATCTATGTGATGTAACATGAACACAATGATTTAATAATGCAACAGGGGCACCATAGCATGTTGTCAGTCAAGCTATGATGAATGAATAACAGAAAATCTATATTGCATGAAAGGAAAGCAGAGCTAATAACAAGGTACATAGATCTATGTAAGAGATAAGGCACACTCTTGCATAGATGTCTTCCTAATCTACACTAGTACTCCAACAGGGCATTTGTTATGTGCAATGTAATAATGGCAACACAATGTTAACACTACTATTCCATAGGCATCCATACAGCTACAATAAGTCAAGGAAACAATAATTCAAATGAAAACCATCATTGTAATTGAGAATGTGAGAGCAATGTCATATATCATTGGTACCAATATGTGCATCAAATTATGGGAACTGGGGTATCAATATTTCTAGAGGACAAGAATTGATAACAGTGAATAATGAATGGCCAAGTATTGCTCGGGCTTCTCAAGGTGCAATAACAGGGGCATAACAATGAACACCTTTTATCCTTGGTGGACCAACATCAACATAGAGTAGTAGCAAATGAAATGATCATGAGCTTACAATATGTTCAAAAGCATAGATACTAGTCAATATGACACCTCAACAATGCTCAAAATGAATGCCATAGAGAACTTATCAATAACAATGACCATGCAATATAATGCCTTGTTCCTAATTCACAGGCTAATCTAGAGGTTCATTAATTGTTAACATTCAATACAAGGTCATGGTTCATCATGTGTGTCAACAACAAGCCATAGTACTTCAAGATTACATAGAGTTTCATGCTGGAATGTCACGGGTCACATGAGGAACAAGGCATTTCTATAGGATAAATGCACCAGCAAAAATAATTACCAAGTCATGATAGCTTGCAGTGTACGCTCGAGCTGTGCATGGAAGAAGCAATGGTGGATAGTATACATGGTGTGCTTGGGTGGATTGGTGTCTACAAACATATGCCATCACAATGCAATGGATAGTAAATTACAACAAATATTGAGTCTCAAACACCTCAAATGTGCTAACAGTGATGCTATAAAGAAAGCATATTATTTAGAGCATTCCCTAGTGGTAAAGCTTGATGCCACTTATGATAGCATGAAAACATCAATAGCAATGAATGCTGAAAGAGGCTTCAAACACAATGATACACACAATGCCCCATTCTTTCATGTCGTGTTTAGACTCTGATGTCCTAGGTTCACGGGCTCGTGCATTTAGTAGAAAATAAACAATGATAATAACATATTTAAAATAGTGGTGCAATACAAAATATATGTCATGCCCTAGCTCAAGTCTCAACACTATAGACATAGCAATGAAAACAAGGATGCCATGAAGTGGCATGAGACAGTTCATAAGCTGAGGATTATGTTGCCACAATGCAGAGCTGTGCTCAATGCAAACAATATATATGCTAGAAATTAAACAAGATTAGTGTCGTGCCCTAATCCTACAGTAACTAGTCTATGCTAGCAACCAAATGTAATAAACATAAGCCATGCCCTAGCTCATGGCTCACTGGGAAATTGATGTTTACATCAATTATTTCAATAGTTCATTGCTAAGTTTTAGATTCAACAGTACCAATATTATATCTCACACTATCAAAACTGTGCCCTAACTGAGCATTGCAATATACAGAGGGTTCAAAGTGCATAAAAGTGATATGAAGATCATTCATAATGTCTTATTCATGAATGCTACAACAAGAAAAATTGAAACACTATTGCTATAAGAAAGATAAATCAATTTGTGCATGCCTACCTCGAGAGGATGTTGCCAGTTTCTGAGGGTTGCTGTTTCCATTTCAAGTTCAGAGCTGTAGTAGGTTTGGAAAGTTGCCAAATGCCAAGTGTGGAGTTGTAATGCAAGGTCTTTTGAGCATTATTTCAATAATGTTATTTTCTTCCTCCCCTTTCAGGGTTGAGTGTAATGCCGATGCCTCAATACTTTAGGTTATGTATGTTTTATTATTACATGGTTATCCTCCCATTATTGGGGAGTTGATTTAACATCTTTTTCATGTAGCCTATAGTTTTCTTAGGGGTTGAAAATTTCATTTTAAAGCTATTGTTTTTAAAGATGTGCTTCCCTTTTGGTTGAGGCTTTCCTTTAAAAATATAATTGTATCTATTAGAGGTCTTAGTGGATAGTTTTAAATATTAAGTCATGTCCATCTTTTATTGTAAGATATTGACAAGTGGTATTTTTTATAAACCCTTGTCAGATATCAGTTATAAGGCATGACTTAGTGGGCATAATGGTCATCTTTGACTATTCATTTTTAGGCCCCCACTTTCCTCTCCCCCTAGGAATTTGGGAATTTGACATTCAGACCATGATGCTGCCTCATGGGTCCATATTTTGACTTTTCTATTCTTAGGAGGTAGTGGAGTTGAATGCGGATTCTTAGGTTTTTTTTTTAATATCTCTCACTTTTGGTTATTGAGGTTAGCTCTTCAATTTTTCTCTCTGATATGAGTGTTGTAGCTCTGAGAGACACAATTGCACGTATTTCTTTTTAGAAATAAAAATTTATCCTTCTTGTTCTCCTATAATTTTGGGTTTGCTATTGAATCCATATGTGAGATTATTGTGATGTTTTTATATCCTTAATCTGCATCTTAGATTCAAGTGGGTATTCAAGGATTTGTCTTAATTCAGTGGTGTGATTTGTGTATAATCAAGAATATCAGATTTGTGAAGTTTTCTTCCTTTTTTAGATTCTAAGTACCTTATTTCATTGGGGGTTAAGAAAGGGAGATTGAGTTGTGAGTTTGATTTGAATTGCTAATGAAGTGAACTTGTTTCTCAATTATGGTTTCTTTTCAAATTCGGTGGATCACCTTCCTTTCATTTCAAGTTGTAGTTGTTTACTTTCAAGCATTTTCTATCCCTTTTCCCTCCAAGTTTAGATAAGTTTCAAGTGATCCAAGGGAAGCCGACCCTTAATCCGCAGGTCTATTCTCAGATAGGTTACCCATAGCCTAAGAATAGTCCCATGTTTCATAGGATTGTTGGGTTCAATACTTAGCAAAACAAGGTGCAATCCTTAGTGACAACAATTTTTGGCACGCCCGGTGGGACTGGGACTTAGTGAGTCTATTTCCTAGAAAGATTTATGCAAGTTATTATTTGGTATGAGCAGTGACAGTGTTTTGAAATCATACCTGGTGACTCTAATAATGTTTTATGTAGATCAATATATAAGCTTATGAGTGGGATCCCAACTGGGCAGAGTAAGAATCCTTTTGTGTATGTAGAGCTGCCATTTGTCAAAAAGAGGTCTAAAGCAGCCCAAGCTAGTGTATCAAAATCTACAAATCTTACTCCCAATCTTGCTCCTAAGCTTACTCACATTCCTACAAGTGCTTCCCCAATCCAATCAATACACATATTACTACCTGTACAAGAAGCCCCTACAAATCAAGCTCCCCTTAATCCTCCAATGGCTCAGCCTAGGCAACTTCCTTTTGTAGCCTTTGATCAAGGCAGCCCCTTGAATTTGCAGTAGCATAATGACATACCTATATCAGCCCTTAAAATTTTTCCCATTTTTACAGGAGAAGATCAAACCTCAACTATTGAACACATAAGAGATGTGGTGTCTCTTTGTGCCCTTCATAACATAACCCAAGATAATATGGCTGTGAGATTACTAGCAGCTTCACTCAAGGGAAAAGCATTGCAATGGTTTAGAGGCTTAGCAGTTGGTTCCATAGCTGATTGGGATGGGTTGGGACAAGCCTTAATGAATCAGTTTGAGGATAAATCAGATCACCTCTCATTAGTTGAGCATTTGACTACTATCAAAAGAGCGCCTCAAGAATACATGATAGACTTTAATTTTAGATTCCAAAGAACATGGAAAAAAATGCTAGCTATAGTTAGACCTTCAAGCCAGCATGCTTTTCTATACTATCTAAGAGCTCTTAACAGTGATATCTCTATTATGATCCAATCCATGGGAGGGACTAATTTACCAACAGCTTATGATCTTTCCATAAGAGCTGAAAATAGCCTAATCCAAGATGGGAAAATAGCCCCAAGGCCTCCAATGCCTATTTTCCCAGAGCTTCATCCTATTCCTGAAGTAATTCCAGCCTTGGCATCCATTCCACCTCTCCCAGCTCCTCCTCAACAAGTTCCTAACCCAGTTGTGAATCGGTCCCAAAAGCTGACTAAGATTAAAAAGGTCTTGCAAATAGTTACTAATGAGCTGGTTAGTCTAAAGAAGCAACAGTCCTAGTCTTACCAGCAACCTTATTAGCAACCTTATTAGTAGCCCTATCAAAATCATTACCAACAGAACAAGACCCAATACCAACAAGGTCAGCAAGTTCAAGCAAGAAGTTATAACCAAAAGAATAGCCAACCTTATAATCCTAACATTCCTAGTGCTTCTAGGGAGCTGGTTCCTATAGCCCAGAATCATATAGCACAAGATTATCAATGGGACTTCCCATGAAATCAACAACATATCTAGGGGATGTGTCCTAATGGCTATAATTAGGCCCTCATGGTATAGAACAATGTGATGATGCTGCAAGAGATAGTTCAAGAGCTAGAAGTTTAGCAAGGTCTGGTTGGTACCATAAATGAGTTGCAGACACCTAAGGTGGCACTGGTGAATTTTCAAAAGGAAGATTTTTATAGGGTGAATTTTTTAGCAAGTGATAACCCAAACTACATCCTAGTTGCAACCAACACTAGGTCTAAGAAGAAGGCTTTGGAGGTTGAACAAGTGGCCTCTACCAGTCAACAAGTCCTTGTTGTGAATCCACAACCCAAAGAAATTTAAGCTCCAACTTTAAACCAATCTAAGGAGGCTAAGGAACCAGCTAAGGTAGGTACACAGTTGGTGCCTACACAAACAAAGACTGCTATGCCAAAAGGACAACCCAAAGTGAATTTGGGATCTTTTAATATAGTGTAGAAAATGAGGAAAACCTCTATCAATGTGCCTTTAATGGACATCTTGGAAATTCCTAGACAAAAGGAGTTGATACTGAATGAAATGGCTAAAATCTTGCCAAATCAAGAGGTTGTTTTGGAGTAGCTTAGGGTCCTAGTAGCTGAAATACCTCATGTGGAGTAGAAAAAAGAAGAAGTCAGCTCATAGCCCATTACTGTCCCATAGGTTAAGCCTCCTCCTTTCTATGTAACTCTTATCATTGGAAACTATCTAGTTCATAATTGTATGATAGACTTAGGAGCTAGTAGTTTTGTGATTTCTAAGCAATTAGCAGATCTACTAAGATTATCTTATGAGCCAATAGACAGGCCTGTTATTCAGTTGGATGGGTCATCAATTAGTACTTTGGGAGTCATAAAGGACCTAAGCCTCACTTTACATGAATGCCCCAATTTCTCCATTCCACAAGATGTCTATGTCATAGATTTGCCTCCTCATTTTTTCTATTTGTCTAAGCAGATAGTTCACTGCTAGGTTGGGAGGATATCTCTCAGCTGATTGGTCTCATCTATACTTCAGAACCAGATATGGGACTAGAGTTAGGATCAAGTTTGAAGCTTTTGCAAAAAGTCATGCTGAATCATATACCCCAAATCTTATGAATGCCAATTTGATGTATCATGAACAAAACCCAAGTGATTATGATCCTAGGACCCCTGTTGGGAAGATTCCTGATATTGCTCTAGATGAATGGGCTAAAAGAGACTTGGAGGAGGATAACCCTTTTAGAAACATGGAGATCTCTAGCATTGGAATGTATATCATTCATGAAGAAGGTGTTGTGATACTAGATTTGATGAAAAAGGAAAACAAACCTTCTGGTGGTCAGAGTGATGACTTGTGGTAGCTATTCTTTGATGGTGCTAGAAGAAAAGTTGGTTCAGGAGGTGGTGTTGTCCTAATTTCTCCAGAAGGGAAAAGGTATTACTCTACAGTTCATTTTTCTTTTAGCTGTACCAATAATACAGCATAGTATGAAGCACTGATTCATGGTTTAGAATGGGCTAGACAAAGAGGAATCAAATTCTTAGAAGTTATAGGTGATAGTGAATTAGTGGTTAATCAAATCCATGGCACTAATCTCATAAATAATGATACACTTAAGATGTATAAGAATAGGGTTTTGGATTTAATAAAAGATTTTTGTGCTTTTAATCTCGTTGCTATTCCAAGAAATCAAAACAAATAGGCAGATAAGATGATTGCCATGGGAGTAGATTATGATATTCCAAAAGAGGTCACAAGTCCTAACTCTCAGCATGTAAAGATTCTGGTAAGACCATCCATACCAGACAATCAAGTGAGCTGGCAAGTTTTTGAGAGCGATGAACAAATTTTCAATTTTTTGATAGAGGAAGCTAAGTTCTCCAGAGTTAACCAGAGCAAACATGCTCATCAATATGGTGACCAGATGTTACAGTTGAAGAGTAATAGACTACCTAAAGGATTGGTCACACTTGAGTCTATATTTAATGCTGATGATCAACTCAGAGGAGACAAGGCTAGTATGACAGTCAAAGAAGAACACTACCAGCCTATGGAGATTCTTAAGGACAAATTCCTTAAGCTTGGAAAGGTATGCACACAGCCAGAACAATAAGCCTTTATTTCATTATGTCAAGAATATAGTGATATCTTTTCATGGGAATACTATGATTTGAAAGGATTTGATCCTCACTTAGCCCAGCACACCATTGAACTAGAACCCCATGCCAAACCAGTAAGGTAGAAGCAGAGACCTATCAATCCTAAGTTAGAAGTCTTGATGAAAACAAAGTTGAGAAATATGATTGAGGCCAACAGTATCTTCCCCATTAAACACACTTCTTGGGTCTCTAATCTAGTACTAGTTAGGAAGAAGAATGGTGAAATCTGGTTATGTGTGGATTTCAGAGACCTTAACAGAGTCTCACTCAAAGATCATAACCCATTTCCATCCATGGAATAAATTCTATAGTATGTCTCAAGATCTAATAGATTTTCTCTGTTAGATGGCTTTTCTGGTTATAACCAGGTCCTGGTTAGGGAGGAAGATCAATATAAAATTGCATTCACCACTAAATGGGGCACTATGGCATACAGAAAGATGCCATTTGGGCTATCCAATGCTAGTGCTACATTCCAGAAAGCCATGGAGATGGCGTTTGTTGGCTTGATGAATAAGTTTGTTCTAGTCTACTTAGATGACATAACTATCTTTTCAAAAGACACTAATGAGCACCTAGCTCATTTGAGACAAATTTTTGAGAGGTGCAGAGAGTTTGGAGTTTCATTGAATCCTAAGAAATGCATCTTTGTTGTACATGAAGGCAGATTACTAGGGCACATTATTTTTAAACAAGGGACAACCATTGATCCTGAGAGGGTAAAAGCCATCCTAGCTCTACCCTTGCCAGCTCACAAAAAGGGATTACAGATTTTTCTTGGAAGAATCAACTTCTTGAGAAGGTTAATTCCAAACATTGCAACACTTTTAAAGCCTATGACCCAAATGCTAAAGAAGAACTCAATTTCCATTGGACCAGTGAAGGTAAAAGGTGTTTTGGGGAAGTCAAAGAAGCAATTGCATCCGCCCCTACTCTAGTAAACCCTTAAGTTTCTAAGGATTTTATACTGTATTCTTTTGGAGACAATGATAGTATCTATGCTATGTTATTTTAGCAGAATGCTGAGAAGCAAGAACAACCAGTAGCTTTTTACAATCAAGGTCTAGATGGTTATGAACTTAATTACAATCCTATTGAAAAGAATTTCCTAGCAATTGTGAGGAGTTTGAAAAAGTTTAGGCACCTGTTATCCAATAACATAGTGCACCTGATGGTTGCCCACCCTTGTGTAAGAGATTTCCTACTAAACAAGGATCTGAGCCACAAGAGGGTTGGTTGGGTCACCAAAGTCATGGAATATGACATTTAGATTAAAGTAACTAAGCTGGTTAGAGTAAAGGGGTTGTGTGAGTAGCTAAATGAAGGAATAGTGGACTCAAACCAGCAGAAGGAGGTTGTCCTGATGAATCAGGATGCTAACAGAACACAAGCTGGAAAACATAGATGAAGTATTATCTCTCAACTAGTCAATGTCCTCAAGGCCTTGGAAGGAGTAAAATAAGGTATTTTAGACTCCAGGCCATTCCTTTTATTGTTATTGATAATGTTCTGTATAGGAGGGATCGTAGTGGTGTTCTATTAAGGTGTGTTGAAACTGATCAAGTAAGCAAGATACTAGAAGAATTTCATGATGGAGGCTCCGGTGGACACTTTTCTACCAAAACCAGTGCTCTTAAGGTGATGAGAGCTGGGTATTACTGGCCTAGCTTGTATAAGGATGATTTTGATTGGGTAAGGAGATGCAAGAGCTATGCCCTATTTGTTGGAAAGCAAAAGTTGGCAGCCCTTCCCCTTCATCCTATCAAGGTTGAATAGACCTTCTCAAAGTGGGGACTAGATTTCATTAGACCTATCAACCCCCCATCCAGTGTTGGACACAAATGGATACTTGCTTCTAAAAACTATTTTACCAAGTGGATTGAGGCTATAGCATTAAAGGAAGGAAATGAAACCTCTATCCTAAACTTCTATCAAGACATTGTGTCCAAATTTGGTGCTCCAGATTCAATCATCTCAGACAATGCCATGGAATTCCTAGGAAGTAAGATTTCAGAATGGGCACTCAAGCATAATATCTTTCTGAGTACCTCTTCTAACTATTATCCTCAGGGTAATGGTCAAGTAGAATCAATGAATGAAAACTTGTTGAGGATAATCAAAAGGACTATAGAAGGAAATCAGAGAGACTAACACAACAAGTTGAAGTTGGCCTTGTGGGTAGATAGAATAATACCTAAGAGGTCTACAAGAAACTCACCCTACACATTGGTATATGGAAAAGAAGCCAAGATTCCCCTGTCTACTGAGTTGCCTACCCTAAGTCTGATTAAAGAGATTGATCTTATGGAGGAGGATACTATGCAGGTCAGGCTATATGAACTTATTGAGCTTGAAGAAACAAGGAAACTGGCATTGGAGAACCTAGAGGCTTATCATGCTCAGATGAAGAATATTTTTGACAAGAAGGCCACACCTAAAGTCTTTAAAGAGGGGGATCTGGTCCTCAAGTGGGATGAAGAAAAATATAAATCAGGGAGGCATACTAAGTTTGATGCCATCTAGAGTGGGCTCTTCATGGTGATTGGATGTAAAGCCCATAATGCTTTTCAGCTGGCTAGCATGGATGGAGAGGAGTTGCCCATTCCAGTGAATGGGATCCACCTCAAGGCTTGTTTTTGAGGTTCTTTTCTACCCTGTATATTAGTAAGTTAAGATTTTGATTTTTTGGCTTTCTGTGTTCCCTAAGTGCCTAGCTGATGCAGGAGCATCCTGGGTGTAAGAGCAATCTTGCATCACCCAAAAATATTTCTATTTTTGTATTCAATAAGGGCTATTTTGTGCAGAGCTGCTATTTATGGAAAGTTATTATTTTTGGTAATTTTTGTATGTGCTCAGAATGATCTTATTTCTTTCTTGGAGGTTCATTTTGGTCATATAAGTCTACCAGTAAAGTTTCATTGCCAAATCAAGTGTATATTGGAAGATATTGAAGATTTTCGGTATTGGCAGCAGGGTACAGAAACTTTGAACTTAGTTTTGAAGGCTTTAGAGGCCCCGTATGAGGTCAAAAATTTGGGTGATGGGTGCTTGCGTAGGTCAGGCCTGTAGAGTGCTTCGTGGCATTTCTGAAATGGGGTTATAATAGCCGAGCGGGTCAACTGGTGATGACTTATGGTCTTCGGAAGTTGGGCCACCTGAAATGGCAGAAAATAATTTTCTTCAAAATTTCTGTTCGGGTTTCAAAGGTTATCTTGAGCTAACTATGATGTAATAAAATGTAAAATAAAATAATTCTAAGTTGGTCGGCCTTATTAGCTAAAATTCTGGAACCTTCCTAGGCGGTGGAAAATTGCCTATATAAGGAAGGCTATATTATTGTCTTAGGCAGTTCAGAATAGTTCTGGGTAGTAGATCTGGGTATTGATTCAAGGCTTTGTCCTACAAAATATTGTAAGGGAATGCCCATGTGGCTTTTCATATTGTAATTCTGAAAGTTTGTAATTCCACATTTGTGGAGATAATAAGAAGCCAATTTTCTGTTCTTGCATATTGTTGTTGTTTCTCTATTTCTGTCATGTGTTTGTGGTATTAAGGGGAGCACCCTTCATCAGGTGGTATCAGAGCCAGGTTCTTGAGTGTGTAAATAGATCACCGACTATGAGGCAGTTTGCACCAGGACCGTGGCTAAGGTTTCAGCGCGCATCGCGAAAATGCCTCCACGAAGGGAACGTGGCGGAAGAGCTGGTGTTGTAACACCTGAGGTTAGAGAGCTGCAGAGACAAGTGCAAGCATTACAAGAAGAGATTCGTAGAGGAATGAATCTTAATGTCAAAGACGAAAGCAAGGATGAAGCTGAAGAAGAATATCAAGAAGGAGAAGCTGAAATTGTGAACCAGGAGGAAGAAAGACTTTTTCGGGCGATTTCCAAGATTGGGAAAAGACCTAATTTTGAGGTTCCTACATTTTCTGGAAATCTTAACCCAGAGGAATTGATCGACTGGATCAATGAATGCGAGGAATATTTTGAGTATGAAGATGTTGAGGATCCTGATAGGGTCAAATTTGCAAAGACCAGACTGAAAGGTCATGCGAAGATCTGGTGGCAAGAAATTCAATTGGAGCGAAATAGAAGAGGGAAAGATAAAATCACAAGATGGGATCAGATGGTGGATAAATTGAAGCGACAGTTCATTCCTATTGATTATGAGCTTGATCTACTAAAGAAAATGCAAAGTTTGAAGCAAGCAGGAAGATCTGTTAAGGAGTATACAGAAGAGTTCTATCGACTTCTCATCAGAACAGGCCATGCAGAAGCTGATAAAGAGAAAGTTGCCCGATACCTTAATGGGTTAAGGCCAAGCATTCAGGAGGAGATGAATCTTGTTTGAATGAATAGTATTGAAGAGGCATACCAGTTTTCCCTAAAAGTAGAGGAAAAGCTGAACAAGAAGTTTGAGAGCAGACAAAATGGAAGAGGTCGCGGTGGACGATCTGGTGGATGGTCATATGGTGGCCGAAATGAAGATCTGAAAAAAAAGGATGAGGCCAGTAGCAGTCAGAATCAGCGAGAAAATAATTCCAATCGCTTCCAGGATCAGAATAATAGAGATCAGAGAGGAAGAGGAAGAGGACAAGGATCTGGAAGAGGTGGCTTCCGTGGAACGTGTTTTCACTATGGAGAAGAAGGTCATAGGGCATTTGAATGTCCTCAGCACCAAGGTAGAACAGACAGAAGAAATGAAGGCCAGGCTAGAGTTGCACATGTAGATGAAGATGCCAGATCATCAAATTCTGAAGATGTTGAAAGAGGAGAAACATTGATTAACAGAAGAGTCCTGTTGAGTGGTGAGAATGAACCTGAGCAAAGGAGGAGCCTGTTTTGCACTAGGTGCAAGTGTGAAGGTAAATGTTGTGATGTAATCATTGATAGTGGAAGCACTGACAATTTGGTGTCAGAAGAGATGGTGACAAAGTTGAAGCTCAAGAGATAGAAACACCCACATCCATATCGGATTGCCTGGGTACAGGATGACCACAGGGTCATGGTCAATGAACAATGCCTGGTGAAGTTCAAGATTGGTAGATACCAAGATGAGGTATTGTGTGATATCATATCTATGGATGCATGTCATATGTTTTTGGGTAGACCATGGTAGTTTGATAGATGTGCTGTACATGATGGTCGTGCGAATACCTATTCCCTGACAAAGGATGGAGTGCGGCATAAGCTAAAACCATTGAAGGAGATTGAAGAAAAGGTATGTGGTAATGCAAGGATAACTTTTGTTGATGGAAGAAATTTCCTAGATGGTATGAGGCATGAGCATGTATGTTTTGCTTTAATTCCAAAAGCTGGTAAAGAGAAAGTAGAAGATGTTCTTGTAGAAGTTGCAGATTTGTTGAATGAGTTTCAGGATATTGTATCCAATAATGTTCCTGATGAATTACCACCGGTCAGGAAGATCAGTCATCAGATGGACTTGATCCGGGGAGCGAGTTTGCCGAATAAGGCAGCACACAGAATGACACCTGCAGAAAGTGAGGAGTTGAACAGACAAGTACATGAATTGTTACAGAAAGGATTGATCCGTGAGAGTCTGAGTCCCTATGCTGTACCAGCAGTATTAGCACCAAAGAAGAATGGAGAATGGAGGATGTGTACAGATTCTAGGGCAATAAACAAGATCACAATCAAGTACAGGTTTCCATTGCCACGAATGGATGATATTATGGATTGTTTGAGTGGAGCTGTGTATTTTTCAAAGATAGATCTAAAAAGTGGATATCATCAGATTCAGATCAGAGAAGGAGATGAATGGAAGACTACCTTCAAGACAAAGGAAGGACTGTATGAGTGGTTAGTCATGCCTTTTTGGCAACCAATGCACCGAGCACTTTCATGCGGCTCATGAACGAGGTTCTGAAAGAATTTCTGGGTAAGTTTGTCATTGTTTACCTAGATGATATTTTGATCTTTAGTAAGACATTGGAGGAGCATATGATGCATATTCGTATGGTATTTGAGAAGCTGAGAGAAGAGAAATTGTTGATTAATTTGAAGAAGTGCAATTTTGTGAAGAAAGAGTTAGTGTATTTGGGATTTGTAGTTTCAGCCGAAGGTCTAAAAATGGACCCAGAGAAGGTACAGGCTATCCTTGAATGGCCTACTCCAAGGAGTGCTACTGAGGTAAGATCTTTTCAGGGTTTGGCTAGCTTTTATAGAAAGTTTATCCAAAATTTTAGCAGTATTTATGAACACTTGACTGAAACAATGAGAGGGGATAGAAAAGAGTTTAAGTGGACTAATGGGGCAGAAAAGAGTTTTCAATTATTGAAATAAAAAGTTACAGAACAACCTGTTTTAGCACTTCCAGATTTTAATAAGGTGTTTCAAGTAGATTGTGATGCTAGTGGTACTGCAATAGGAGCTGTTATGAGCCAAGAAGGTAAACCTGTTGCGTATTTCAGTGAGAAGTTAAATGATGCCAAGAGGAAGTATTCTGTTTATGATCAGGAATTTTATGCTATAGTTCAGGCATTAAAGAAGTGGAGACATTATCTGCTTCCTAAGGAGTTTGTTTTGTATACTGATCATCAAGCTTTGCAATATTTGAATAGTCAAGGAAAGTTGAATCAAAGGCATTTGAAATGGGTTGAGTTTTTGTAGAGTTATACATTTATTTTGAAACACAGGAGTGGAAAGTCTAATAGGGTTGCAGATGCTCTTAGCAGAAGGCAACTATTGATGACAGAAATGTAGATTGAAGTGGTTGGGTTCAAGGAACTTAAGAATTTGTATCCAGAGGATCCTGATTTTGGTGAAGCTTGGAAAGCTTGTACAGAACCTGTTACTCTAGACAGGACGAAATGGTTGGATTTCATCATCCAGGATGATATGCTATTCAGAGGGAGTCAGTTGTGCATTCCATGAAGTTCTATGAGGGAGAATCTCATCAAGGAGAAGCATAGCGGAGGATTGGCTGGACATTTTGGTCGTGACAAAACCCTTGGTTTGGTTAGTGAGAATTATTATTGGCCACAGTTGCAGCCAGATGTGAAGAAGTTTGTACAGAGTTGCAGAGTATGTTAGATGGAAAAAGGAGTGAAGTAGAATACAGGGTTGTTGAAGATGAGATCACAGCAGCACAGTGGAGTATTCCAGCAACTAGTTTAGACACTAAGGAGATCGAAGATATACTAGACAGTCATGTTGGCAGAAGTACAAGGAACATGACATATGAAGAATATCTGGTCAAATGGAAAGGATGACCTATTGAAGATTCATCATGGCTGACAAAGGAGGAGGTTAGCCGTCTTGGTTTTCCTCTGCACACCTGAGTCGTGACAGGGTCACTTCTCAAATTACCCTGGGTGTCTGATGCAGGAGCATCCTGGGTGTAAGAGCAATCTTGCATCACCCAAAAATATTTCTATTTTTGTATTCAATAAGGGCTATTTTGTGCAGAGCTGCTATTAATGGAAAGTTACTATTTTTGGTAATTTTCGTATGTGCTCAAAATGATCTTATTTCTTTCTTGGAGGTTCATTTTGGTCATATAAGTCTGCCAGTAAAGTTTCATTGCCAAATCAAGTGTATATTGGAAGATATTGAAGATTTTCGGTATTGGCAGCAGGGTACAAAAACTTTGAACTCAGTTTTGAAGTCTTTAGAGGCCCCGGATGAGGTCAAAAATTTGGGTGATGGGCACTTGCGCAGGTTAGGCCTATAGAGCACTTCGTGGGATTTTCAAAATGGGGTTATAATAGCCGAGCGAGTCAACTGGTGATGACTTATGGTCTTCGGAAGTTGGGCCACCTGAAATGGCAGAAAATAATTTTCTTCAAAATTTTTGTTCGAGTTTCAAAGGTTATCTTGAGCCGACTATGATGTAATAAAATGTAAAATAAAATAATTCTAAGTTGGTCGGCCTTATTGGCTAAAATTTTGGAACCTTCCCAGGCAGTGGAAAATTGCCTATATAAGGAAGGCTGTATTATTGTCTTAGGCAGTTTAGAATAGTTCTGGGTAGTAGATCTGGGTATTGATTCGAGGCTTTTTCCTACAGAATATTGTAAGGGAATGCCCATGTGGCTTTGCATATTGTAATTCTGAAAGTTTTTAATTCCACATTTGTGGAGATAATAAGAAGCCAATTTTCTGTTCTTGCATATTGTTGTTGTTTCTCTATTTTTGTCATGTGTTTGTGGTATTAAGGGGAGCACCCTTCATCACTAGCACAAGTTTTTTTTTAGTAGCTTCTTTCAATTGTTTTTAGTTGATGTGAGTAGCAATAAGCCAGAGAAGTTATCTCTAGTAGTTAGCAGTTTTGTTGAGAAGGATTGGTTATCTGAAGAAGCTAAGTTCAGTTCTGGTTTAGTGACTCTATGCCCAATGGATCTATCAGGCAGCTAGTCAAGATGCTTAGCAGGAAGCACTCCATAGAGGTTGCCAGACTGTTGTCATATTTTGCACATCTTTGGAGGCCTAATTACTAGATGAGCTATAATAACCTAGTTTGTGTTATTAGGTGGTCTTTCTTATATTTGTGTTCTTTTCATTGCAAAGTAAATGAAGATAAAAGGAAATGAACTACATCTACATCTACTCATGCATGTATTAGTGACATGTATGCTATTTAGAAAGAAAAGAACTAAAAAGGAAGCATCTATCTAAGCTCACACAGGCCATGAGCATAGCCATTATCAGAATTGAATGGATGAGTGTAGATATACATAAAGAAATAATTAATATGGGGGTACCAGACACTGCTTGGTATTGGTGTCCAAGGTTCGGTCCTATCCAGAAGCTTCTAAGATCCAGAACTTGCAAGAAGTTAAGAGAGGAGATGATTTAGATCCAATGGATCTATGCAATGGCTGGTATCACAATATCACAGAATGCATACATACACTCAGCCATGCACCTCTAACAAAGGTTGTGCTCAGGGTATGTGCATAGGGCTCCAAAGAATAGACAAGGCACCATGTTTTCACTAATGTGTTTGTTTCATGTGCAGATACAGGGAAGCTGATCCAATAATGAATTCCATGAATGATTTGGGCCCTTGATGTGGATCATGATAGGGAAACCTCATGATCTCCATCATGATCGCATCAAGGGCTAGGAGCACACATAGTATGTATAGTTTAAGAACATCCAGATGATTCAACATCAATGAGAATCAATCAAGCAGCATGGCATGATAAAGAAAATACTAGTATGATGATGTAAATAGAAGCTATGTGTTGTAACATGAACATAATGATTTAAAAATCCAGTAGGGGCACCCTAGCATGTTGTTAGTCAAGCTATGATGAATGAATAATAGAAAATCTATATGGCATCAAAGGAAAGTAGAGCTAATAATAGGGTACATAGATCTATGTAAGAGATAAGGCACACAGTTGCATAGATGTCTTCCTAATCTACACTAGTACTCCAATAGGGCATTTGATATGTGTGATGTAATAATGGCAACACAATGTTAACACTATTATTCCATAGGCATGCATACAGATACAATAATTCAAATGAAAACCATCATTATAATTGAGCATGTGACAGCAATGTCATATATCATTGGTACCAATATGTGCATCAAATTATGGGAACTCAGGTATCAATATTTCAAAAGGACAAGCATTCATAACAGTGAATAATGAATGGCCAAGTATTTCTTGGGCTTCTCAAGGTGCAATAATAGGGGCATAACAGTGAACATCTTTTATTCTTGGTGGACCAACATCAACATAGAGCAGTAGCAGATGAAATGATCATGAGCCTACAATATGTTTAGAAGCATAGTGTTACCCTAATTTTCCTTCCATGCAAATTTGGCCAAATCTACTCTAGGTTCTTTGTTTTCACCTTGCCAGGTATCCCTAGAATTTTCATGACTTTAGGTCTTGTTTCCTAGCCTCTGCAATCTTTTTTAACTCTCTGGTTTGTAGGTCAAAAAATTCATAAAACTAGCCATTGGTGTTCAAAAACCCTTAAAGACCCTAGACCATGTTCTATTTGGTCGTTACTTTATCACAGCCACTTAAGTTTTGAAAATCCATGTGTGCTTTATATTTTCCTCAGTCACTAGTTCTCTTATTTTTCTCGGTGGTTGTCTTTCCTTTTGGCAAACTGGAGACTACAACAATCCTCTTAATCACGAAATATTTGGCAGTCATGTCTTGATGGTCTGTGACTTAGCGAATAGTTAACTTCCTTCAGTCAGACATTCACTTATTGTAACCCTGAGTTCATGCATGTTTCAGCTATTTAGTGAAATCTCTTTGTTCACGTGTTCATTTGACTTAACCACAGTTCATAAAAGTATCTTGTGAATAGAAAATGCCTTTGTTTGCTGAATCACCAAGTCAAAGCGGGGTTATTTCTGTAGGCAGCAGTGAAGATTCTAATCCAATGATTGTCTAATAATCTCATGGAATCTTCTGAGTCATAAGGGGATGAGACTAGCTGTAGATTTGGTATCAGGGAGATTTTTCAGAATGGGGTCCCAGTCAAGTAGATCCGATGGCTCTCATAAGTTTGCAAGGGATCTGTCAGAACTATAAGATCTTGTGACAACCAATGATTTCCTTCCCATGTAGCATTTCAAAGGTTGAGTGGGTCCACTTCCACATTTTCTGATTTGGCAGCTTCTGATTCATTAGCACTTGATGATGTGGAGGTACATTAGTGGGGCCTGTCTTAAAAGAGGATCAACAACTATCTTATGACCTGAAAGAATCTTTCAGAGCCATACATCTTAAGAGAGCCGTCCGATTAGATGTTGAGTTTATAGTGGGTCTAGTGCCAGGTGTGTACAGTTGATGTATTCTGATTGGTCCACATGTGCTGAGTCAACTTATTTGTCAGTGGGACCAAGTTCTTTCAGTGGTCAGGGCTTCTGACAACTCAGAGGATTAACGGTTAGCATATAATCTGAAGGGTTGTGTTAGAGGTATAAGATCTTGCACCCACTATCTGACTAGAGGGTTGTCAGCTAGGTTATTTGGCGATTTGGTGACTGAGGGAATTTAGTGTCCTTTGTGTTTGGTAGTTCCGATAAGGGTTTCATGTGTTCACTTATTTGCATAGTAGTTTAGCGGTGCTCCAAATGACTTAGCAATTTAGTGAACGCTTTATTCACTGAATCTTTAAATAAACTGGCAAAGGTAGAAATTTTTTTATGACTTAGTGAATGTATTTAGTTGTCGGTTGACCAAATGTAGGCCAAATTCTCATAAGCAGTTAAGGAAGTATTCTACGATTTAGCGACCGAGGGATTTCTCATGTTCGCTTAATGTAACAAGGGTTATTAGAAGGACCCAGTGATTCAGTGAAAAGCCTTGTTCACTGAATCACTTAACTAGACCAGGGTAAGCCAAAGTTTTCTTGCAACTTGGAATTCTTCAGTCACATAGTCGCTAAATGACTTAAAGGAGAAAAACTTGAGGTGGGTCCAAATGTGTTGACGTGCTAAAATTTCATTAGTCCTCGTATTGCTGATATGGATTTTAACTTTTCAAAAGGGTTTCACGACCCTTTAAAGTAGATCTGAGTCATTCATCTACCAAGAAACAAAGGATATTGATAGTTATGTTTTAAAATGACCAGCTAGCTATTAGTTTTCAAATTCAAATGTGTCTAAGAGGGTTTTAGCTAGTATTTGATTTGCAGGCTGCAAGCGGCGAGGTAGCTGAGAAAATTTATGTGTCTAGGACATTTGCAGTTGAAAGAAGATGATGAAGCAATTTGGGCGGCCATCATGGGTCATTTCTTATCTCAGAAAGGTACTAGTTGAGCATTCATGGTGAGACTTTGTGCAGGAAGGTAGATGAATCTAGGTTGCTTGTCGGTGAGTTGATGCAGTACAGAGATGGGCACATAATATCTAATTGACCATAGTATTACAAAGATGCATTTATGATCAGATTTGATGGTAGTTAGGGTTTTGATTTTATTCTAATGTAAAATCCATGAAACCCTAGTTAGGTTTTTGACTCCTGCCTACGTGTAGTGGAGTATGTATATATTGTTTTTTGGAGCTTTTGAGCTCAGAGTTGGACAATTGTAAAAAGAATTTCATTTTTCTTAAGGGTCATGTGTGATATCATCTCTACCCTCTAGCTTATACAATTGTATTTCTTCCATTGATCATTCAGATATTGCAGAGGTATTTTGTGACAATCCTTCATGTCCCTATGCTTCCTTGTTTGGGTCATCTCTTATTGGATCAAAGCATATGTATGTTTTTTTACTGAAAACTTAGAGTTCTTGATCCCTCTTACTTTCTGTAATTGTGTGTGTTATTATGTTTTATCTGATTTAGATGTTTTTGTGGGTATACTCCAGCCCCCTAACAATCTTGTCTCAATCCTACACCAAGTTGTAGAAGTAAATATCTGCTTGCAGGTCATAAATTGTGTCTTATGTTCAGACCCTTCTATAAAATAATTATGCAAGCCTATTCAGTAAGTTGTGACCTACTAGACCTGAGCCTTTCATTGATTTCATTCCTTTATACTGAGATCCAAACCCTAATTTCACTGCATCACCTAGCAGGTAGTTTTCTTTCCAGTCATTTCCTTTTAAGCAGTCCTTCTATCCCTTTCCCTCAAAAGTTTATTTTCATGTCTAGTAGAAAATTAGGTGATTATCCAAGAGGAACCGGCCTAGAACCTAGAGGTCTCATCTCAGTTAGCATAGGTCCCATAACCTAGAGATGATTCCCATGTTATACTAGGTTATCAAGACTACGAGAGCTTGAGACAAAGGTGCAAACTTAGTGTATAACAATTCTGGCATGCTCGGTGGGACTACACAAGAAGTTCATTGTTGAAGATTGTGTTATCTCTGATATACAGATACCATAATACAAACTTAAAGAAGTTGTTTCTATCAAGTATATCTAGTGACTCCACTGATCTCAAAGATCTAGGCTAACCTTGTTCAAGGTTTATGACAAAGATTGAGACTAGGAGCTTAAAGCCCACAAAATTTTTAGAGTTTCCCTCAAGAAGAAGTCACAAAGGTAGTTCAACTCAAAGAACATCCCCTGCAAGGAGAGTTCAATCAACACCTCCTGATACTTCAGAAAGGAGACCTTTCCCCTTTCATTCCAGAAGAAGAGGGAGATCTCTAACCAGAGATCTAGAAGAGGATTCAAATCAAGCAGCAAATACAACTCATATAGTTGTTAATCTTTAGTTTCCAACTCCTACAATGGCTAGACCATTGGCTAGACTATTAAGAGAGACCCTGAAGAGAAAATGACAGATTACAATAGTAGATTCCTCAAGACATGGAATAGAATTCTAGTATCAGTAAGGCCATCAGCTAACCATGCTTTCCTATATTACTTGCAAAGTCTTAATGGTCAAATTTATGTCATGATCCAATCTATGGGTGGTACCTCCTTACCCCAAGCCTTTGACATAGCTATCAAGGCTGAATATTGTTTGATTCAAGCAGGCATGATTGCTAGAAAGGCCTCCAATGCCCATTTTTTCTAGCCTTTAGCCCATTGCACCTGCACAAGTGCCCCCATTTATCCCTATTCCCACCATATTAGCACCTCAGGCTAGTACCAGTGGTCAAGAGCTAATAGCTAGTATCTCTAAAGAGTTGCAAGAGATAAAGAACAACCAATAGAGAAGTTAGAAAGAAATGACCAACTTGTTGCAGACCTTGACTAAAGAGGTAAACAATTTGAAGAAAAAAGGTCAAGGAATTAGACCACCCTTTTAGCCATAAGGCGAAGGTCCTAATCAAAAATATCAAAATCAAGGATAGCCTTATCAACAAAATAGGCCACCATACCAAGGAGGCCATCAAGGACAAAGACAAAATTTTAATCAGAGACCATTCCAACCATATAACCCTGCACCTCTAAATTCTACAAATCCAGTGAGGGATATGGTTCCTAGTCAAAATAATATGGCTTTGGATAATGAATGGTGCTTTCCTTGTAATTAGCCTCACAATCAAGCTACATGTTCAAATGGATGGATGAACCAAGCTCTAATGGTTCAAAAAGCCTCACAATCTTAGTTAGAAGCTTCATCCAGTGGGTCAGTTCCTCAACAAGAGTCACAAGAGAATGAGACTGCTCTTTTCAATTGGGAGCAACCAGACTTCAATGGAGTCAATGATGAAGTTGCTTTTGTTGCCTATATAAGAGCAAAAAGAAGAGCTCAAGACATGGAGAGAGAAGATTCTAATTCCAAAGCCACCACATCTATAGAACTAGTACAACAAGCTACTCCCATCACACCTAAGGAGGTTCCTATCATCACAAGAAAAGAAGGCCAACATTCCAAAGAAGTGGAGCCCATAATAGTGAAGGCACAATAGAGAGTACGCTGTGACACCATTTAATATCATGGACAACATGAAGAAGGTGAATTTCATCATGTCCATGTGGGACTCTTTGGCTCTTCTAGGACAACCTAAAATTTTGAAGAAAGCCACGACAGAAGTGACGACTCCTCAACCTGCAAAAGAAGTTGCAAAGCTAGTGTTGGTTAACATTGATCAAGAAAAGGAGGCTCCAAGTAGAAAATCCAAAAGAAATGCCACACAAGGTAGGAACTCAAAGCCACCTCCCTTTTATGTATCTTTAATCATCGAAAAATCTTTAGTACATAATTGTATGGTAGATAGTGGAGCTACTAACACTGTAATGTCCAAGAAAGTAGCTGACCAATTAGGACTAAAATATGAACCCTTCCAAAAGAAGGTTACCCAACTTGATGGATCCTCAGTCAATACTATAGGTGTGGCCAAGGATACCAGTCTGATCCTTCATGCTTGTCCTAATTTTTCCATCCTCCTTGATATATATATCATAGATCTCCCTGCATTATTTGCTATATGTCTTTCAAGGGAGTTTACAACTAAGATAGGAGGCTATCTATCTTCTGATTGGTCTCACATGTTATTTCATACAAGGTATGGGACCAAGGTCACCATTAAGTCAGAACCATTAGCAGCACACCATATAGAGCCATATGTGTCCAATACCATCAATGTAAACTGCCCCATATTTGATGATAGTGACTTCCAAGCTATTAGTGAAGCAAGCACAAAGATAGAGAGTATCCCTGATATTATTCTAGATGAAAGAGCTTTAGAAGCCCAAGAAAATATTATTTGGGATTTTGGTTTGGGGAGTTATCTGATACAAGAAAGTGGGTTAAAAGAGCCAAGCCTTCTCAAAGAGGATACTGATTCAGAGGATCAGAGCAATCAGGTTTGGAAACTATTTTTTGATGGAACTAGAAGTAGACATGGTTCTGGTGGTGGTGCTATGCTAGTATCCCCAAAGGGAGAAAGGTATTATACTACCTTTAGATTTAGTTTCTTCTACACTAGTAATACTGTAGAATATGAAAGTCTAGTCAATGGACTAGAGTGGGCTAGAAAAAGAGGGCTTAAAGCCTTAAAAGTTTATGGTGACAATGAGTTAGTTGTCAGCCAAGTAACAGGGATAAGTGCAACCAAGAATGACACTTTGAAAGCATACAAGCATAGAGTTTTGGATGTAATTAAAGATTTTTGTGCTTTCAATATTGTTGCTATCCCTAGGAAACTAAACCAAAATGCAGATAGGTTAGCTCCTATTGGATCTCAGTATGATATTCCAAATAGCATTTCAAAAGAAAGGGACCAATAGCATATCAAAGTGATTGTAAGACCCTCTATTCCTAATAATAATGTTGGTAGGTGTTTGACAATGATGAACAAATTTTGTAGTTCTTGTTTGAAGAAGATGTTTTTTTAGAACACAATCAAGATAGGTTATCACAAAACTATGGTGATCAGGTGATACAACTGAAGTCCAATAAGATGCCTAGAGGTCTTGTTACCTTAGAGATTGTCTTCAACAAGGATGATGAAGTCAAGAAAAATAAAGCTGGCCTGGTAGTCCAACAAGAACAATGTGTTGAATTAGAGTTGGAGCCAGGTAGGAGCTTAAAATTTGGAAAAGTAAACACTGATTTGGAAAAGCAAGATTACACATAGTTATTCAAGGAATTCAGTGATGTTTTTTCATGGCAATATGAGGACCTCAAATTTTTTGATCCTACCCTTTCTCAGCACACTATTGAATTAGAACCTAATGCCAAACCAATGAGGCAAAAAAAAGGCCTCTTAATCCTAAGGTTGAGCCACTTATGCATAAAGAAGTACTCAAACTAATAGAAAGTGGTATCATCTACCCCATTAAGCATACTAGCTGGGTTTCCAACCTTATTCCTGTCAGGAAGAAGAATAGGGAGCTGAGGTTATGTGTTGACTTCAAGGATCTTAACAGGGCCTCTTTAAAAGACCACCATCCACTACCTTCTATGGAACAAATCTTACAATGTGTCTCTGGGTCTGAGAGATTTTCATTATTGGATGGCTATTCAAGATATAATCAGATCTTAGTAAATGAAGAGGATCAATACAAGACTGCATTTACAACCAAGTGGGGAACCATGGATTATCAAAAGATGCCCTTTGGTTTGTCAAATGTAGGTGCTACATTTCAAAAGGCAATGGATATGGCCTTTAAGAGCCTAATGTATAAGTTTGTATTGGTCTACTTAGATGACATAATTGTCTATTCAAAGCATGTAGTAGATCACATCAAACATCTAAGGAAGAGCTTTGAAAGATGTAGAGAATTCAGGATATCTCTTAATCCCAAGAAATGTGTGTTTGCAGTTCATGAAGGAAAATTGTTGGGATATGTAGTATCCAAAGAAGGGATCATAGTGGATCCCAAGAGAATTGTAGCTATCCTAGAGCTACCCCTACCACACCACAGGAAAAGTCTCCAATCTTTCATAGGAAAGATTAATTTTGTTAGGAGGTTCTTGCCTAACATTGCAGATTTACTCAAACCCTTGACATCCATGTTAAAGAAGAGTTCAGCTATTAGTTGGACCAAAGAAGGGAGAGTTAATTTCCAAGCTATCAAAGTGGCCTTAACAAAAGCCCCTGCCCTCCTAAACCCAAATTTTAGTAAGGATTTTATCCTTTATACTTATGGAGGTCATGATGCTATATCTACAATGTTGACCCAAGAAAATTCAAATAGATTGGAGCAACCCATTGCTTTCTTTAGCAAAGGTTTAGAGGAGTATGAATAGAGATACTCTTTTGTAGAGAAACATGTACTTTCTGTGGTGAAAAGCCTTAAAAATTTTAGATATCTATTGACCTATAGCAAGGTACATTTAAAGGTTACTCATCCAAGTGTCAAAGAGTTTTTTCTTTCCAAGGACCTTAATAAGAAAAGAGCTGGTTGGATCACCAAGGTGATGGAATATGACATAGATATTCAGACTACCAAGCTAGTTAGAGGAAGAGGTCTTTGTGAGAATTTGGTAGGGGATGAGAGTTCAAAGAAATTAGATCAAATACATGCATCTCTGGTTGTGCATTCTATAGAAGAACAAGACAAGGAAACATGTTGGTTGCCTAATATGATCAATTATTTGAAGACAAGACAATCTCTTGCAGATTTGGATTCAGCAAAAAGAAGGTATTATAGGTTACAATCTATTCCTTTTGTGTTGATAAATGAAGTTCTTTTTAGAAAGGATCACAGTGCTGTCCTTTTAAGATGCATAGATTCAGAAAAGATAGCTGATGTCCTATTTGAATTTCATGATGGACCTTTTGGAGGTCATTTCTCTCCTAGGACTACTACTTTTAAAATCATGAGGGCTGGATACTATTGGCCATCTATCTTCAAGGATAGCCATGATTATGTGAGAAAATGCATCAAGTGCACCATGTTTGTAGGAAAAGAAAGACTTGCAGCCTTGCCCCTACAACCAGTCAGAATAGAGGAACCCTTCATGAAGTGGGGCATAGATTTCATTGGTATGATCAATCCTCCATCTAGTGCAGGCCATAAGTGGATAATCACTACAATAGATTACCTCACCAGATGGACAGAAGCAATTTCATTAAAAGAGGCCAATGAGAGTGTTGTCCTAAGCTTTTATGATGATATAGTTCATAGGTTTGGCACTCCTGATTCCATAATTTTAGATAATGCATTGGCATTCATAGGCCTAAAGGTCTCAGAGTGGGTAGTCAAGAATGGCATATATCTAAATACAAGTTCAAATTACTACCCCCAAGGCAATCGCTTAGCGAAATCAAAAAATAAGAACTTGATTAGGATAATCAAGGAGACTCTACAAGACAATCAGAGGGATTGACATACCAAACTCAGGTCTGCAGTGTGGTTAGATAGAATTACCTGAAAGAAGATCATTGGGAACTCTCCTTATGTGTTAGTGTATGGCAGAGAGGCCAAGTTGTCTATCTCAGTTGAATTGCTAGCTCTGGACTTAGCCACTTAGTATGCCCTATTTGAGGAAGGAGATCCTTTGCAGATTAGATATGCTCAGTTGATGGAATTGGAAGAGATCAGAGACAAATCAATGCAGGACATGGAATCCCATCAGATTCAAAAAGAGAAAAGTTTTGATAAGAGAGCCAGAGTCAGAAATTTCAAGGTTGGGGATGTAGTCCTCAAATGTGATGAGTTCAGATCCAAACCTGGCAGGCATACAAAATTTGATTCATTTTGGGGTGGAGCATTTGTAATCACAGAATGCAAGGGATCCAATGCTTTCCAGCTATCAAATCTTGAAGGAAATACCTTGCCAATATCAGTGAATGGATTCCACTTGAAGCCCTTCTTTGAGGTTAATCCCTCTCTATAAATTCTTGTAAATATGTGTTGCCCCTTCTTTCTTTCCCTATTTTCTAGGTTAGTCTCCTGCTTTCCAAGAAGTGGTTATGCACAAGTTTTGTCCCTTTGTTTAGTTCTATCTCTATCAAAGTTTTTTGTTCTTGGAATGACTCCATGCCCAATGGATTGCTTTAAGGCCACTATTTTTCCATGTCTAGCAAGCTAACATCTAGCAGAAATCACCAAAATGTTACCCTAATTTTCCTTCCATGCAAATTTGGCCAAATCTACTCTAGGTTCTTTATTTTCACCTTTCCAGGCATCCTTGAAATTTTCATGACTTTAGGTCTTGTTTCCTGGCCTCTGCAATCTTTTTTAACTCTCTGGTCTGCAGGTCAAAAAATTCATAAAACTAGCTGTTGGTGTTCAAAAAACCCTAAGAGACCCTAGACCATGTTCTATTTGGTTGTTACTTTATTGCGGCCACTTAAGTTTGAAAAATCCATGTGCGCTTTATATTTTCCTTAGTCGCCAATTCTCTTATTTTTCCCGGTGGTTGTCTTTCCTTTCGGCGAACCAAGGACTACAACAATCCTCTTAATCATGAAATATTTGGCAGTCAAGTCTTGATGGTCTGTGACTCAGCGAATGGTTGACTTCCTTCAATTGGGCATTCACTTATTGTAACCCTGAGTTTATGCATGTTTCAGTGAATTAGCAAAATCTCTTTGTTCACGTGTTCATTTGACTTAACCATAGTTCATCAAAGTATCTCATGAATAGAAAATGCCTTTGTTTGCTGAATCACCAAGTCAAAGCAGGGTTATTTCTGTAGGCAGCGGTGAAGATTCTAACCTGACGATTGTCTAATAATCTCATGGAATATTTTGAGTCATAAGGGGATGAGACTAGCTGTAGATTTGGTATCAGGGAGATTTGTCAGAATGGGTCCCAGTCAAGTAGATCAGATAGCTCTCGTAAGTTCGCAAGGGATCTGTCAGAACTATAAGATCTTGCGATGACCATTGATTTCCTTCCCATGTAGCATTTCAAAGGTTGAGTGGGTTCACTTCCACATTTTTTGATTTGGCAGCTTCTGATTCATTAGCGGTTGATGATGTGGAGGTATGTTAGTGGGGCCTATCTTAAAAGAGGATCGATGGCTGTCTTATGATCTGAAAGAATCTGTCAGAGCCATGTGATCTTAAGAGAGCCGTCTGATTAAATGTTAAGTTTATAGTGGGTCCAGTGCTAGGTGTGCATAGTTGGCATATTCTGATTGGTCCACATGTGCTGAGTCAGCTTATTTGTCAATGGGACAAAGTTCTTTCAACTGTCGGGGCTTCTGACATCTCAGAGGATTGATGGTTAGCATATAATTTGAATGGTTGTGTCAGAGGTATAAGATCTTGCACCCACCATCTGATCAGAGGGTTTTTAGCTGGGTGATTTGGCAATTTGGTGACTAAGGGAATTTAGTATCCTCTGTGTTTGGTGGTTCTGATAAGGGTTTCATGTGTTTTCTCATTCGCATAATAGTTTAGCAGTGCTCCAAATGACTTACCAATTCAATGAATGCTTTGTTCATTGAATCTCTAAATAAACTGGCAAAGGTAGAAAGATTTCTATGACTTAGTGAATGTCTTCAGTCACCGGTTCACAAAATATAGGTTAGATTCTCATAAGAATTTAAGGAAGTATTTTGCAATTCAGTGACCGAGGGATTTCTCATGTTCACATAATGTAACCAGGGTTATTAGAAGGACCTAGTGATTCAACAAAAAGCCTCATTCACTAAATCGCTTAACTAGACTAGGGTAAGCCAAAGTGTTCTCACGACTTGGAATTCTTCAATTGCGTAGTCGCTGAATGACTTAAAGGAGGAAAAATCAAGGTGGGTCCAAATGTGCTGATGTGCTAAAATTTCATTGGTCCTCATATTGCTAATATGGATTTGAACTTTTCAAAAGGGTTTCACGATTGTTTCAAGTAGATCTGAGCCATTCATCTACCGGGAAATAAAGGATATCGACAGTTATGTTTTAAAATGACTGGCTAGCCATTAGTTTTCAAATTCAAATGTGTCTAAGAGGGTTTTTGCCAGTATTTGATTTGCAGGCCACAAGTGGTGAGGTAGCTCAGAAAATTTATGTCTCCAAGACATTTGAAGTTGAAAGAAGATGATGAAGCAGTCTGGGTGGCCATCATGGGTCATTTCTTGTCTCAGAAAGGTACCAGTCAAGCATTCATGGTGAGACTTTGTGCAGGAAGGTAGATGAATGCAGGTTGCTTGTCCACGAGTTGATGCAGTACAAAGATGGGCACATAATATCTGATCAGCCATAGTATTACAGAGATGCATTTATGATTATATTTGATGGCAGTTAGGGTTTTGATATTATTCTAATGTAAAATCCATGAAACCTTAGTTAGGTTTTTGACTCCTGCCTGTGTGCAGTGGAGTATGTATATATTGTTTTTTGGAGCTTTTGAGCTCAGAGTTGGACAATTGTAAAAATAATTTCATTTTTCTTAAGGGTCATCTATGATATCATCTCTACCCTCTGGCTTATACAGTTGTATTTCTCCCATTGATCATTCAGATATTGCAGAGGTATTTTGTGACAATCCTTCATGTCCCTATGCTTCCTTGTTTGGGTCATCTCTTATTGGATCAAAGCATATGTATGTTTTTTTAATGACAACTTAGGGTTCCTGATCCCTCTTACTTTCTATAACTATGTGTGTTATTGTGTCTGATCTGATTTAGATGCTTTTGTGGGTATACTCCAGCCCCCTAACAATCTTGTCTCAATCCTACACCAAGTTGCAGAAGTGAATGTATGCTTGCAGGTCATAAATTGTGTCTTATGTTCAGACCCTTCTATAAAATACTTATGCAATCCTATTCAGTAAGTTGTGACCTACTAGACCTGAGCCTTTCATTAATTTCATTCCTCTATACTAAGATCCAAACCCTAATTTCGATGCATCACCTAGTAGGTAGTTTTCTTTCTACTCATTTCCTTTTAAGCACTCCTTCTATCCCTTTCCCTCAAAAGTTTACTTTTCATGTCTAGTAGCAAATTAAGGTGATTATCCAAGAGGAACCAACCTAGAACTTGGAGGTCTCATCTCAATTAGCATAGGTCCCACAACCTGGAGATGACTCCCATGTTATACTAGGTTATCAAGACTACGAGAGCTTGAGAAAAAGACACAAACTTAGTGTATAACACATAGATAACAGTCAATATGACTCCCCAACAATTCTCAAAATGAATGCCATAGTGAACTTATCAATAACAATGACCACGCAATACAATGCCCTATTCCTAATTCACGGGCTAATCTAGAGGTTCATCAATTGTTAACATTCAATGCAAGGTCATGGTTCATCATGTGTGTCAACAATAGGCCACGATACTTCAAGATTACACAGAGATGCATGCTAGAATGTCACGGGTCACATGAGGAATAGGGCATTGCTATAGGATAAATGTACTAGCAAAAATAATTATCGAGTCATGATAGCTTGCAATGTATGCTCGGGCTGTGCATGGAAGAAGAAATGGTGGACAGTATACATGGTGTGCTCAGGTGGATTGGTGTCTACAAACATATGCCATCATAATACAATGGACATTAAATTACAAAAAATATTTAGTCTCAAACACCTCAAATGTGCTAACAGTGATGCTATAAAGAAAACATATTAATAGTTTAGAGCATGCCCTAGTGGTAAAGCTTGATGCCACTTATGATAGCATGCAAACATCAATAGCAATGAATTTTGAAAGAGGCTTCAAACACAATGATGCACACAATGCCCTGTTCTTTCATGCCGTTTTTAGACTGTGATGCACTAGGTTCATAGGCTTGTGCATTTAGCAACAAATAAACAATGATAATAACATATCCAAAACAATGGTGTAATAGAAAATGTATGTCATGCCCTAGCTCACGTCTCGGCACTATAGACATAGCAATGAAAACAAGGATGCCATGAAGTGGCACGATACAGTTCATAAGCCGAGGATTATGTTGCCACAATGCAGAGCTGTACTCAATGCAAACAATATATATGTTAGAAATTAAATAAGATGAGTGTCGTGCCCTAATGCTACAGTAACCAGTCTATGCTAGCAACCAAATGTAATAAACATAAGCCATTCCATAGCTCGTGGCTCATTGGGAAATTGATGTTTACATCAATTATTTCAATAGTTCATTGCTAAGTTTCAAATTCAACAGTACCAGTATTATATCTCACACTATTATAACTGTGCCCTAACTAAGCATTGCAATATACAGATGGTTCGAAGTGCATAACAGTGATATGAAGATCATTCATAATGTCTTATTCATGAAGTTTACAACAAGAAAAATTTAAACACTGTTGCTACAAGAAAGATAAATCAATTCATGCATGCCTACCTCGAGAGGATGTTGCCAGTTTTCGATGGTTGTTGTTTCCATTTTGAGTTTAGAGCTGTAGTAGGTTTGGAAAGTTGCCAAATGTCGAGTGTAGAGCTATAATGCAAGGTCTTTCAAGCATTGTTTCAATAATGTTATTTTCTTCCTCCCCTTTTAGGGTTGAGTGTAATGTCGATGCCTCAATACTTTAGGTTATGTATGTTTTATTATTACATGGTTATCCTCCCATTATTGGGGAGTTGATTTTACATCTTTTTCATGTAACCTATAGTTTTCTTAGGGGTTGAAAATTTCATTTTAAAGCTATTATTTTTAAAGATGTGCTTCCCTTTTGGTTGAGGCTTAACTTTAAAAATATAATTGTATCTATTAGAGGTCTTAGTGGATAGTTTTAAATATTAAGTCATGGCCATCTTTTATTGTAAGATATTGACAAGTGGTATTTTTTATAAACCTTGTCAAATATCAGTTATAAGGCATGACTTAGTGGGTGTAATGGTCATCTTTGACTGTTCATTTTTAGGCCCCCACTTTCCTTGCCTCCTAAGAATCCGAGAATCTGACATTTAGACCATGATGCTACCTCATGGGTCCATATTTTGACTTTTCTATTCTTAGGAGGTAGTGGAGTTGAATGTAGATTTTTAGGTTTTTGTTTTTATACCTCTCACTTTTGGTGATTGAGGTTAGTGTTATATACTAAGTTTTCACCCTTGTTTCAATCTCTCATAGTCTTGATGACCTAGTATAACATGAGAATCATCTACAAGTTGTGGGACCTATGCTAACTGAGATGAAACCTCTAGGTTCTAGGCTAGTTCCTCTTGGATAATCACCTTAATTTTCTTCTAGACATGTAAAGTAAAAATTTTAAGGGAAAGGAATAGAAGGAATTCTTGGAAAAGGAAAAGACTTGAAAGCAAACTACCTACTAGGTGATACACCAAAATTAACTTTTGGATCTCAGTATAGAGGAATGAAACCAATGAAAGGCTTAGGTCTAGTAGGTCAAAATTTACTAAATAGGCTTGCATAAGGGTTTCATAGGAGGGCCTAAACATAAAACACAACCTATGACCTGCAAGCAAACATTCACTTCTACAACTCGGAGTAGGATTGAGACAAGATTGTTAGGGGGATGAAGTATACCCACAAAAACATCTAAATCAGATCAAACACAATAACACACAAAATTATAGAAAGAAAGAGGGATTAGGAACCCTAAGATATCACTGAAAACATCATATACTTCAATCCAATAAGAGATAATTCAAATAAGGAAGCATAGGGACATGAAGAATTGTCACAAAATACCTCTGCAATATCTGAATTATCAATGAAAGGTTACAGAATGTGGAAAACTAGAGGGCAGGAAGAAATAACATGAATAGCTTTCCAAGAAAGAGACTTTCTTCTTTACAAAAATGTGAACCCTGAACACTAACGTTCCAAAAATACAATATATACATACCCAACTGCACGCAGGTAGGAGTCAAAAACACCTAACTATGGTTACATAGTTTTACAATACAATAACTAAACCCTAAAGGTACTGATGATCTATCACCAAATTATGAGAATATTGACAATTAGATCAAATCTTCCTTTGTGCATCCATCCGGTACTGAGCTCACCTACAGACACATCAACCTCAACCTACCAACCCATCTGCAACTACACTAAGCCATGAAAGCTCCAAATCTGATCTGGGAGATATCTATATTTTCAATAATAACGGTGGAAAAAGGTGGTGCCAACCCATTTAGAACCTTTGACATGACATGGTACCCTGCAATGCTAGCCAATAGTCATCTCCATCAACTTCACAACCACAACCATCCTAAGAATTAAATTCCTGAGCTAACCGATGTCATGCATGGCCAAAAGAATGCAAAACCCTAGCAAAACCTTCACAAGAATTTTGAATTTAAATGTTAATGGCTAGCTTGGTCACTTTAAAATGTGACCATTGATAAGAAACCCTTCCCAATAGATGAATGGCCATGATGCACTAAGAAAACAACTTTAAACCCTTTTGACAAGTCAAAACCATCATGGAAGTCGATGGCTAATGATAAATGAGCAAATCGACATGTCAGCATATTTGGGCCCACCTCGAGCCCTTCTTTCTTTAAGTCATTTGGTGACCATGTGACTGAAGACCTTTTTTTAATTTATGAAATCCATCTCTTTACCTTGGTTTGGTCAAGCAATTCAGCGAACAAGGCATTTCACTGAATTGCTAAGTCTTTCACTGACCCTTGGTTAAATCAAGCAAACATGAGAAACCCCTTTAGTCACTGATTCATAGAATCTTTAACTAACCTTGGGCCTAGGCTGCCACATGTCACCTTTCTATTTGTTTCAGTCACTCCATCAGCAACCACCTCAGCAACCTTTTTGACAACAGACCCACTGCAAACAAGCTCCAATCTAATGGCGGGTGCATGATGTCATGGCCACTAAATATTCCCTTAGATCATACACCCGCCATAGATCTACATTAATTCATGACCCCATTGACACATCGGTCCACCTGGAAGTCCTCATCAGCACATGGCAACCAATCACATTTCAGCAAGTCAGCACATTTGATAGACTTGGACCCATGACCTACAAAAAGAGCATCAGATAGTTGTCACAAGATCACAAGGGCTTGGAAGATCCCTTGCAATCAAGCAACAACCATAGATCATTGGTCTACTTATATCCTTGCAAATACCCTGACATGGCCCCATTGACAAATCCTAACTGTGCACCCATCGACCAATGAAATTTGAACACATAAGAAATACGAGGACCCACCTGACAAGGCTCAGGAATAAAGAAAGATCAACGGCCATCGCATGATCACAAGTGTTATAAAAAACTCCTTGCAGACATGCGATAGCTATTAGATCAACATCCACTGACAACCACCAGGCCCATGCCGACATTCTTTACAAATCATCATCTCTTGGCCAATCAGGAGCTTCCACATAGGATGATGTGGCATCAGACCCACTGACACACTGTAGTGCTTCATTGAAAGGGAATCGATGGTTGATGCATGATCTGATGCTCTGACACAAACCCTTCAGATCATCAAATAGTTGTTAGATCTCATTGACTGGGACCCCACATAAAAAGACCGCCAAACCTCCTAGCAAACACATGACTGAGGAAAGGTAAACTATTTTCTAAGTCACTGACTGCTGAGACTTAACTACCAAATATTAAGCGACTAAGAGAGTCACAGTAGTCGCCAGTTCACCAAAAGAAAAGGGTAGCCGCCAGGAGACCTAGAGAACTAGTGACCAACCAATAGAATTAAAGTGCACATGGGTATTTGAGGATTTTAAGTGGCTGATAAAGTAACTGCAAATTAGAATAGAGCCCTAGGGTTTTTAGACACAACAACTAGTTTATGAATTTTTAAGGGTGTTGCACCTAGCCAGAGACTTAGAAACCATTGCAGAGACCAGAGGGAAGCAAACAAAGCCATGAAATTTTTTGGAGCTATTCACAGGACTGAGGAGATAAAAATATGACATAAAACCAAGGCCAAATTTTAATGGAAGTTAAAAATAGGGCAACATTTTGGTGATTTCTACTGGATGTCATCCTACTAGACATGGAAAACTAGTGGCCTTAATATCATTCATTGGGCATGGGGTCACTTTAGGAACACAATACTTCAACTGAGAGACAAAAATGGAACCAGAGAGGCAAATTTGTGCATAGGCACTTCTTGGAAAGCAGGAAACTAACCTAGAAAATAGGGAAAGAAAGTAGGGGAAATATTTACAGAGGTTTATAAAGAGGGGTTAACCTCAAAATAGGGCTTCAAGTGGAATCCATTCACTGATATTGGCAAGGCAACTCCAAGATTTGATAGCTAGAAAGCATTGGATCCCTTGCACTCTATTATAACAAATGGTCCACCCCAAAATGAATCAAATTTGGTATGTCTACCAGGTTTGGATCTGAATTCATCCCACTTGAGGACTACATCCCCAACCTTGAAATTTTTGATGTCGGCTCTTTTGTCAAAACTCCTCTTTGTTTGAATCTGATGGAATTCCATATCTTGCATTGATTTGTCTCTGATCTCTTCCAATTTCATCAACTAAGCATGTCTAATCTACAAAGGATCTCCTTCCTTAAATAGAGCATACTGAGTAGCCAAGTCCAGAACTAGCAATTCAACTAAAATGGACAGCTTGGCCTCTCTGCCATACACTGGCACATAAGGAGAATTACCAATGATTTTCTTTGGAGTCATTCTGTCTAACCATAATGTAGACCTCAATTTAGTATGCCAATCCCTCTGGTTGTCTTGCAGAGTCTTCTTGATTATTCTAATCAAGTTCTTATTTGTTGATTCAGCCAAGCCATTGCCCTAAGGGTAATAATTTGAACTAGTATTTAGATAGATGTCATTTTTGACTATCCACTCTGAGACTTTGAGGCCTGTGAATGCTAATGCATTATCTAAAATTATTGAATCTGGAATGCCAAATCTATGAATTATATCATCATAAACACCCAATATAGCATTCTCATTGGCCTCTTTTAAAGCAATTGCTTCTGTCCATCTAGTGAAATAATTTGTTGCAGTAATTATCCACTTATGTCCTGCACTAGATGGAGGATTGATCATGCCATTGAATTCTATACCCCACTTCATGAAGGGCTGCTCTGTTCTGATTGGTTGTAGGGGTAAGGCTCCAAGCCTCTCTTTTCCTGCAAACATGGCACACTTGATGCATTTTCTCACATACTCATGACTATCCTTAAAGATAGATGGCCAATAGTATCCAGCCCTCATGATTTTAAAAGTAGTAGTCGTAGGAGAAAAGTGACCTCTAGAAGGTCCATCATGAAACTTAAATAGGACCTCAACTATCTTTTATGAATCTATGCATCTTAAAAGGACACCACTGTGATCCTTTCTGAAAAGAGTTTCATTTATCAGCACAAAAGGAATAGATTGTAACCTATAATACCTCCTTTTTGCTGAATCCAAACCTGCAAGACATTGTCCTGTCTTCAAATAATCGATCATATTAGGCAACCAACTTGTTGCCTTGGCTTGTTCTTTTGTAGAATGCACCACCAGAGATGCATCTATTTGCTCTAATTTCTTTGAACTTTCATATGATGCCAAATGCTCACAAAGACCTCTTCCTCTAACCAGCTTGGTAGTTTGAATATCTATGTCATATTCCATCACCTTGGTGATCCAACTAGCTCTTTTCTCATTAAGGTCTTTGGAAAGAAAAAATTCTTTGACACTTGGATGAGTAACCTTCAAGTGTACCTTGCTATGGGTCAACAAATATTTGAACTTCTTAAGGCTCTTTACCACAACAAGAACATGTTTTTCTACAAAAGAGTATCTATGTTCATACTCTTCTAAACCTTTACTAAAGAAAGCGATAGGTTATTCCAATCCATCTGTATTTTCTTGAGTCAACATTGCAGATATGGCATCATGACCTCCATAAGCATAAAGGATAAAATCCTTACTAAAATTTGGATTTAGGAGAGCAGGGGCTTCTGTTAAGGCCTCTTTGATAGCTTGGAAATTGACTCTCCCTTCTTTGGTCCAACTAAAAGCTGAACTCTTCTTTAACATGGTTGTCCAGGGCTTGAGTAAATCTGCAATGTTAGGCAAGAACTTCCTAACAAAATTAATCTCTCCTATGAAAGATTGGAGACTTTTCTTGTGATGTGGTAGGGGTAGCTCTAGGATAGCTACAATTCTCTTAGGAGCTATTATGATCCCTTCTTTGGATACTACATATCCCAACAATTTTCCCTTGTGAACTACAAACACACATTTCTTGGGATTAAGAGATATCCCAAATTCTCTACACCTTTCAAAAATCTTCCTCAAATGTTTGATGTGATCTACTACATGCTTTGAATAGACAATTATGTCATCTAAGTAGACCAGTACAAATTTGTACATGAGGCTTTTAAAGGCCATATCCATTGCCTTTTGAAATGTAGCACCTGCATTTGACAAATCAAAGGGCATTTTTTGATAAGCCATGGTTCCCCACTTGGTTGTAAATGCAGTCTTGTATTGATCCTCTTCATTCACTAAGATTTGATTATATCCTAAATAGCCATGCAATAATGAAAATCTCTCAGATTGAGAGACACATTGTAAGATTTGTTCCATAGAGGGTAGTGGATGGCAGTCTTTTAATGAGGCTCTGTTAAGATCCCTAAAGTCAAAACATAACCTCAACTCCCCATTCTTCTTCCTGATAGGAACAAGGTTGGAAACCCAACTAGTATGCTTGATGGGGTAGATGATACCACTTTCTATTAGTTTGAGTACTTCTTTATGAATAAGTGGCTCAAGCTTGGGATTAATAGGCCTTTACTTCTACCTTACTGGTTTTGCATTAGGTTCTAATTCAATAGTGTGTTGAGCAAGGGTAGGATCAAAACCTTTGAGGTCCTCATACTTCCATGAAAACACATCACTAAATTCTTTGAATAATTGAGTGTAAGATTGTTTTTCCAATTCAGTGTTCACTTTTCCAAATTGTAAGCTCCTACCTAGTTCCAACTCTAAGTCAACACAATGTTCTTGTTGAACTACCAGGCCAGCTTTACTTCTCTTAACCTCATCATCCTTGTTGAAGACAGTCTCTAAGGTGACAAGACCTTTAGGAATTTTATTATACTTAAGTTGTATCACTTGATCACCATAGTTTTGTGATAGCCTATCTTGATTATGCTCTGGAAAAACATCTTCTTCAATCAAGAATTGCAGAATTTGTTCATCATGGTCAAACACTTGCCAATTGATATCATTATCAGGAATAGAAGGTCTGACAATCACTTTGATATGCTATTGATCTACCTCTTTTGAAATTCTATTTGGAATGTCATACTGAGATCCAACAGCAGCTAACCTATCTGCATTTTGATTTAGTTTCCTAGGGATAGCAACAATATTGAAAGCACAAAAATCTTCAATTGCATCCCAAACTCTATGCTTGTATGCTCTCAAGGTGTCATTCTTGGTTGCACTTATCCCTCTTACTTGGTTGATAACTAATTCACTGTCACCATAAACTTTTAAGGCTTTAAGCCCTTTTTTTCTAGCCCACTCTAGTCCATTGACTAGACTTTCATATTCTATAGTATTGCTAGTGCAGGAGAAACTGAATCTAAAGGTAGTATAATACCTTTCTCCTTTTGGGGACACTAGCATAGCACCACCACCAGAACCATGTCTACTTCTAGCCCCATCAAAAAATAGTTCCCAAACCTGATTGTTCTGATCTTCTGAATCAGTGTCTTCTTTGAGAAGGCTTGGTTCTATGTCTCCACTTTCTTGTATTAAATAACTTCCCAAACCAAAATCCCAAACAATATTTTCTTGGGCCTCTGAAGTTCTTTCATCTAGAAGAATGTTAGGGATACTCTCTATCTTTGTGCTTTCTTCACTAATGGTTTGGAAGTCACTGTCACCAAATATAGGCCAATTTACATTGATGGTATTGGATACATATGGCTCTATATGGTGTGCCACTAATGGTTCTAACTTAATGGTGACCTTGGTCCCATACCTTGTATGAAATAACATGTGAGACTAGTTAGAAGATAGGTAACCCCCTATCTTGGTTGTAAACTCCCTTGAAAGACATATATCAAATAATGCAAGGAGATCTATGATATATATATCAAGGAAGATGGAAAATTTAGGACTAGAATGTAGGATTAGACTGGTATCCTTTGCCACACCTATAGTATTAACTGAGGATCCATCAAGTTGTGTAACCTTCTTTTGGAAGGGCTCATATTTTAGTCCTAATTAGTCAGCTACTTTCTTGGGCATTACAGTGCTAGTAGCTCCCCTATCTACCATACAATTATGTACTAAAGATTTTCCAATGATTAAAGATACATAAAAGGGACGTGGCTTTGAATTCCTACCTTGCATGGCATTGCCTTTGGAGTTTCTACTTGGAGCCTCCTTTTCTTGATCAGTGTTAACCAACACTGGATTTGCAACTTCTTTTGTAGGTTGAGGAGTTGTCACTTCCGTCATGGCCTTCTTTACAATTTCAGGCTATCTTGGAAGAGCTAGAGAGTCCCACATGGACATGGTAATGTTCACCTTCTTCATGTTGTCTACAATATTAAACAGTGTCATAGTGTGTACTCTTTGTTGTGTCTTTGGTATGACAGGCTCCACTTCTTTAGAATGTTGGCCTTGTTTGCTTGTGATGATAGGAGCCTCCTTAGGTGTCATGGGATTGGCTTGTTGCATTGGCTATGTAGATGTAGTAGCTTTAGCATTAGAATCTTCTCTTTCCATGTCTTTAGCTCTCCTTTTTGCTCTTGTATAGGCAACAAAAGCAACTTCATCATTGACTCCATTGAAGTCTGGTTGCTCCCAATTAAAGAGAGCAGTCTCTTTTTCTTGTGATTCTTGTTGAGGCACTGACCCACTAGATGAAACCTCTGATTGAGCTTGGGAGGCATTTTGAACCATTAGAGCTTGGTTCATCCATCCATTTGAACATGTAGCTTAGTTATGAGGTTGATTACAAGGAAAACACCATTCATTATCCACAGCCATATTATTTTGACTAGGAACCATATCCCTCACTGGATTTGTAGAATTTAGAGGTGCAAGGTTATATGGTTGGAATGGTCTCTGATTAAAACTTTGTCTTTGTCCTTGATAACCTCCTTGGTATGGTGGCCTATTTTGCTGATAAGGTTGTCCTTGATTTTGATATGATTGAGTAGGACCTTGGCCTTGTGATTGAAAGGGTGGTATGATTCCTTGACCTTGTTTCTTCAAATTTGTAACCTCTTTAGTCAAGGTCTGGAACAAATTTGTCATTTCTTGTTGACCGCTTTGTTGGCTATTCTTTATCTCTTGCAACTCTTGAGAGAAACTAGTTGTTAGCTCTTGACCACTAGTACTAGCCTGAGGTGCTAATATAGTGGGAATAGGGGTAAATGGAGGTACTTGGGCAGGTGTAATGGGTTGAAGGCTAGGGAAAATGGGCATTGGTGGCCTTCTAGCAATCATGCCTGCTTGGATTAGATAATTTTCAGCCCTGATAGCTATGTCAAAAGCTTGGGGTAAGGAAGTACCACCCACAGATTGGATCATGATAGAAATTTGACCATTTAGACTTTGCAAGTAGTATAGGAAAGCATGGTCAGCTAATGGTCTCACAGAAACTAGAATTCTATTCCATGTTTTGAGGAATCTACTATTGTAATCTGTCATTTTCTCTTGAGGGTCTCTCTTAATGGTTGTTAACTACTCAACTAGAGACAATTTATTTGATTTATCCTCAAAATGTTTTCTTAATGCATCCCCTAATTCATCCCATGAAGTAATGGAACCAATAGTTAAAGTTCTAAACCATTTAAGGGCCTTACCTTTTAGAGAGGCTAATAATAATTTTGTGGCCACATCCTCTTGAGTTATGTTGTGTATGCTGAAAATCATGGTCACATCTCTTATGTGTTCAAAAGTAGTTGTCTGCCCTTCACCTGTGAAATCAGGTATACTCTTAAGTGCCACCAAGGGCACATCATGATGTTGGGCAAAGGCTAATGGACTCCCTTGGTTGAATGGTGCAAAAGAAAACTGTCTAGCAATTGTAGGAGTTGGAATCTAAAGATTAACAACTATATGAGTTGTATTTATTGTTGGATCTGAATCTTCCTCTAGATCTCTGGTTAGAGATCTGCCTCTTCTTCTGAGATGAAAGGGAAAGGTCTCCTTTCTAAAGTATCAGGATATGTTGATTGAATTCTCCCTACAGGGGATGTTATTTTAGTTGACCTACCTTTATGACTTCTTCTTGAAGGCAACTCTGAAAATTTAGTAGGCTTTGAGCTTCTAGTCTCAATATTTCTCATAAACCTTAAACAAGGTTGGCCTGGGTCTTTGAAATTAGTGGACTCACCAGATATACCTGATAGAATAACTTCTTCAAGTCTGTATTATGCAATTAGTATATCAGAGATAGCATAACCTTCAAACAATGAACTTCTTTTGTAGTAGTCCCACTGGGCATGCCAGAATTGTTATACACTATGTTTACAGCCTTGTTTCAAGCTCTTGTAGTCTTGATAACCTAGTATAACATGGGAATCATCTCTAGGTTGTGGGACCTATGCTAACTGAGATGAGACCTCCAGGTTCTAGGCTGGTTCCTCTTTGATAATCACCTTAATTTGCTTCTAGACATGTAAAGTAAAAATTTTGAGGGAAAGGGATATAAGGAATGCTTGGAAAGGGAAAAGACTTGAAACCAAACTACCTACTAGGTGATACACCAAAATTAGGGTTTGGCTCTCAGTATAGAGGAATGAAACCAATGAAAGGCTTAGGTCTAGTAGGTCACAACCTACTGAATAGTCTTGCATAAGTGTTTCATAGGAGGGCCTGAACATAAAACACAACCTATGACCTGCAAGCAGACATTCACTTCTACAACTCAGTGTAGGATTGAGACAAGATTATTAGGGGGCTGAAGTATACCCACAAAACATCTAAATCAGATCAAACACAATAACACACAAAATTATAGAAAGCAAGAGGGATCAAGAACCCTAAGATATCACTGAAAACATCATATACTTCAATACAATAAGAGATTATTCAAACAAGGAAGCATAGGGACATGAAGAATTGTCACAAAATACCTTTGCAATATCTGAATTGTCAATGAAAGATTACAGAATGTGGAAAACCAGAGGGTAGGAAGAAATTCCATGGATAGCTTTCGAAGAAAGAGACTTTCTTCTTTACAAAAATGTGAACCTTCAGCACTAAGGCTCCAAAAATACAATATATACATACTCAATTACACACAGGCAGGAGTCAAAAAGACCTAACTAGGGTTACATAGTTTTACAATACAATAACCAAACCCTAAAGGTATTGATGACCTATCAACAAATTTTGAGAATATCAGCAATTAGATCAAATCTTCCTTTGCATATCCATCCGGTACTAAGCTCACCTGCAGACACATCAACCTCGACCTACCAACCCATCTGCAACTCCACTAAACCATGAAGGCTCCAAATTTGATCTGGGAGATATCTGTATTTTCAATAATAACATTGGCAAAAGGTGGTGCCAACCCATTTAGCACCTTCAACATGACATGGTACCCTACAATGTCAGCCAACAGTCATCTCCATCGACTTCACAACCACAACCATCCTAAGAATTAAATTCCTGAGCTAACCGACATTGTGCATGGCTGAAAGAACACAAAACCCTAGAAAAACCTTCATAGGAATTTTGAATTTAAATGTTAACAGCTAGCCTGGTCATTTTAAAACATGACCGTTGATAAGAAACCCTTCCCAACAGATGAATGGCCATGATGCACTAAGAAAACAACTTTAAACCCTTCTGACAAGTCAAAACCATCATGGAAGTCAATAGCCAATGAGAAATGAGCAAATCGACATGTTAGCATATTTGGACCCACCTCGAGCCCTTCTTTCTTTAAGTCATTCAGTGACCACATGATTGAAGACCTTTTTTTTATTCATGAAATCCATCTCTTTACCCTAGTCTGGTCAAGTGATTTAGTAAACAAGGCATTTCACTGAATTGCTAAGTCTTTCGCTGACCCTTGGTTAAATCAAGTGAACATGAGAAACCCCTTTAGTCACTGATTCATAGAATCTTTATCTAACCCTGGGCCTAGGTTGCCACATGTCACCTTTCTATTTGTTTCCACCGCTCCATCAGCAACCACCTCGGCAACCTTTCTGACAACGGACCCACTGTAAACAGATTCCAATCTAATGGCAGGTGCAACCTTTTTGACAGACTTGGACCCACGACTTGCAGAAAGAGCATCAATTGGTTGTCACAAGTTCGCAAGGGCTTGGAAGATCCCTTGCGATCAAGTGACAACCATAGATCCTCGGTCTACTGACATCCCTATAGATACCCTGACACAGCCCCACTAACAAATCCCAGCTGTCCACCCATCGACCAATGAAATTTGAACACATAAGAAATACGAGGACCCACTTGAAAGGGCCTGGGGATAAAGCAAGATCAATGGTCATCGCATGATCGCAAGTGTCAGAAAAAACTCCTTGAGGACATGCGACAACTATTAGATCAACATTGACTGACAACCATTGGGCCCGCACTAACGTTCTTTACAAATCATCATCTCTCGGCCAATCAGAAGCTTCCACATAGGATGACATGGCATCAGATCCACTAACACATTGCAGTTCTTCATTGAAAGGGAAATGACGGTCGGTGCATGATTTGATGCTCTGACACAAACCCTTCAAATCATCAAACAACCATTAGATCTCATCGACCGGGACCCCACATAAAAAGACTACCAAACCTCTTATTGAACATGTGACTAAGGAAAGACAAACTATTCACTAAGTTGCTGACTGTTGAGACTTAACCACCAAACATTAAGTGACTAAGAGAGTCACTGTAGTCGCTAGTTTGCCGAAAGAAATGGGTAACCACCGAGAGACCTAGAGAACTAGTGACCAGCCAATAGAATTAAAGCACACATGGGTATTTGAGGATTTTAAGTGGATGATAAAGTAACCACAAATTAGAATAGAGCCCTAGGGTTTTTAGACACAATGGCTAGTTTATGAATTTTTAAGGGTTTTGCACCTAGCCAGAGACCTAGAAACCATTACAGAGACTAGAGGGAAGCAGATAAAGCCATGAAATGTTTTGGAGCTGTTCAAAGGATTGAGGAGATAAAAATTTGACATAAAACCAAGGCCAAATTTGAATGGAGGGAAAAAATAGGGCAATAGTTAGCTCTTCACTTTTTCTCTCTAATATGAGTGTTGTAGCTCTGAGAGACACAATTGTACCTATTTATTTTTAGCAATAAAAAATGATCCTTCTTGTTCTCCTATAATTATGGGTTTTCTATTGAAGCCATATGTGAGATTATTGTGATGTTTCTATATCCTTAATCTGCATCTTGGATTCAAGTGGGTATTCAAGGATTTGTCTTAATTCAGTGGTGTGATTTGTGTATAATCAAGAATATCAGATTTGTGAAGTTTTCTTCCTTTTCTGGATTCTAAGTACCTTATTTCATTGGGGGTTAAGAAAGGGAGATTGAGTTGTGAGTTAGATTTGAATTGCTGATGAAGTGAACTTGTTTCTCAATTGTGGTTTCTTTTCAAATTCGGTGGATCACCTTCCTTTCATTTCAAGTTGTAGTTGTTTACTTTCAAGCATTTTCTATCCCTTTTCCCTCCAAGTTTAGATAAGTTTCAATTGATCCAAGGGAAGCTGGCCCTTAATCCGGAGGTCTATTCTTAGATAGGTTACCGACAACCTGAGAATAGTCCCATGTTTCATAGGATTACTAGGTTCAATACTTAGCAAAACAGGGTGCAATCCTTAGTGACAACATTAATCTAGCTTGCATTTTGCATTTCATAGTGATTTTTAGAGATATTGGCATTCTTTCCCTTGTCTTCATTTGAATCTCTCATTGTGTGGTTAACTAGCAAGGTCATTAGCTTAATAGCTCTAGCTGAGACCAAACTTCAAATAATCTTGCAACTCCATGCATAGAAAGCTCTAGGTTGGTTTCTAAGGTTTCCAATTCATGGATTCTCTTGGATACAATGACTTAGAAAATGCACTATTTAGTGTGTATAATTCCTAACCAATGAAGACCTAACAAGTGACTAATATTTAACCAATTAAGACCTATTAGTTAATTGGAGTTAAAACTTAAGATGTGACTAATATGACTAATAACACCTAAATTGATTAATACGACCTAATAAGACCTAATACCTATTTTTATAAGAACTAATAGTCCACCCTTAAGAACTAATAGGACCTATACTTAACATGTATGTTTAAATTTGTAGTTCATGTATGCACGTTTAAATTTACATAACATGTATGTTTCTTAAATTTCTAGTTCATCTATGCATGTAACATGTATGTTTCTTAAATTTCTAACATGTGACTAATATGACCAATTAAGATAGACCTAGCATGATTAATACAACCCCTTAAGACTTAATAGGATTAATACCACATAAACAATATAAACAAAAATTCTAGAAACCAATTAAGACCTATTAAACTATAACACTAGAAACTAACATAAACAAAAATTCTAGTGTAAACCAATTAAGACTTAATACCTAACCAATTAAGACCTAACTAGGGACTAATATTTAACCAGTTAAGACCTATTAATTGACCAATTAAGACCTAACATGTGATTAATAGGACTAATAATACCTAAATTGATTAAAATTACCTAATAAGACCTAATAGTCCACCCTTAAGAACTAATAGGACCTATACTTGACCAATTAGGTCGAATATGACCTATTAAGACCTAACATGTGACTAATACTTGACCAATTAAGACCTATTAATTGACCAATTAAGTCTCATTAATACAAGTAACATGTGATGATTAATACCTCTTAAGACTTAATAGCATTAATACCACATAAACAATATAAACAAAAATTCTAGAAACCAATTAAGACCTATTAAACTGTAACACTAGAAACTAACATAAACAAAAATTCTAGTGTAAACCAATTAAGACCTAACTAGTGACTAATATTTAACCAATTAAGACCTATTAATTGACCAATTAAGACTTAACATGTGATTAATAGGACTAATAATACCTAAATTGATTAAAATAACCTAATAAGACCTAATACCTACTAATAAGACCTAATAGTCCACCCTTAAGAACTAATAGGACCTATACTTGACCAATTAGGTCGAATATGAACTATTAAGACCTTATAGTCCTACCAATTATGACCTAACATGTGACTAATACTTGACCAATTAAGACCTATTAATTGACCAATTAAGTCTCATTAAAATACAAGTAACATGTGACGATTAATACGACCCCTTAAGACTTAATAGGATTAATATGTTTATTAAATTTGTATGTACATATATATATAGATTTCATTTTTAAACTAGATGATCTTAAATTTGTAATGTATGTATGTTTAAATTTGTAGTTTACATGTATGCATGTTTAAATTTGTAACATCTATGCACGTAACATGTATGTCTCTTAAATTTGTATGTACATGTATGTTTCTTAAATTTGTAACACATGTATGTTTCTTAAATTCAAGTATGTACATGTGCAGAGATCTATATATATTTTCTTGTTTATCTATTACGCATGGCATTGGGTAGAGGTTCATTTGATTTAGGAGAGCCTAGTGTTTAGGGGGGGGATCTCGTAGTGGTAGTGGTACTAGTACTCGCTCCTCTCATAGATCAGTCGATACAACACAGGATAGAGAGAAGCTATTTGTAGACATTGTTGAGAGATTGACATGAGCATTACTTGTTCTTGATCAGACATTAGCTTCACCCACCAGCATCCCAATAGGGAAAGGGTGAACACTATTAGAGATGAGTTGGTGTGTATGATTGACACAATTCAATCATACAACCCGTATGAGACTATGAGTATTGATAGATTCTATGCTTCTTTGTCTCACAGTGTTACTGGCACTGTGAAGTACAGTGAGGTTGATACAGTTGTTTCCACTCCTATGGTGAAGGAGATGTTTCCCCATTATCGAGACCTAAAGAAGGTCAGAGGGTACATGCCTACGAGATGTGAGGATGACTTGGTAGGACCATTTATATATCCTCACTGGTTTGCTGCTCACCATATGTGGCCTCGAAAGGATGAGTTGCCATTATATCTCTGCAAACAATTGTTTGCAGAATTTCATTTTCACCTTGATGTTGATTATACAGATTTCCCTGCTTATGTTGGGAAAGGGAAAGGGAGATTATTTGAAAGGTTTAGAGCACCTAATGCCCCTATGCCTGTTAATAAGTGGGCAAGGGTGGGTCCAAACCTTTTGGTCATACCAAAAGGTTTGGAAGTGGTAGGTGTGAGTGTTCCAGATGACACGGTGAGGATGGATGTTTTTTCTAGTATAGCAACTATTGCCACATAGGTTCACGAGATATCCTCTGATTGTGTGGGGAGATATATGTTATGGTCTTGTTCTAGCATTCCTTCACCTGCATAGGATGCATCTTCTAGTGCATCTAATTTATATGATATAGTCGACATAACATCTCCCCTGGAGGTTGTAGCTATATTAGATATTTACCATTTGCGATCTACGAGTGCATTGTTATCCAATGATCTTCTTTCTATTTATCAGACCATACAGATGCTCGATGGGATTTTAATCAGGGAGGTTCCATCATTTGTGAGGTCCTATGTCATTTCTTAGCAGACTGCACCACCGACAGGTCTGTAGAAGATGACTACACCACCACTGACATCTCCTACGCAGCAGACTACACCACCGACAGGTCTGTAGAAGATGACTACACCACCACTGACAGCTCCTACACAGTAGACTGCACCATCGACAACTCCTCTGTAGCAGACTACACCACTGATAGCTCCTCCGTAGTAGACTACACCACCGATAGCTCCTCTATAGTAGACTACACCATTGACAGTTCCTCCACAGCAGACTGCACCGCTGGCAGGTCCTCAAGTGACTACACCACCATCGACAGTTCATTCATAGATGACACCACATACAGTTGATCATCAGACCACGCAGGCCACTTCAACACATCCAAGTCATCAACTTTTTACTACATTGCTTACAAATGACCAGATTGATCCTATGGCTATATCATTAGACTCATCTGGTTTGAGTGCTTTCAGGAGAGCATTAGAGACCACTTTGGTATATTTATAATTAAATTAAATTTTTATTTATTTAAAAAACTTACACGTATATTTGAAATTTGATTAATATATGTTATATATGTGTGTGTGTGTGTGTGTGTGTGTACTATAGGAGCTTATGTACGATGTTGCACCATATGGAGATTTAGAGACTCCACACGATCCTATTCATCGTCATACACAGGTACATTGAGATGTTTGTTCACAAAATTAATTTTTCTATGATAATACTTATTTAAAATTTATTATACATGTATGTATGTGTGACATATTTTGTTTATTGTACATAGGCACTAGGAGGAGGTGCACCAACATCAGGTCATGGATCAGGACATGGCTCTAGTTGAGCGACCATGTTATTTTAGATATTTCATGTGACATTTCATATATACATGCTATAACATTTCATAGATATTTCATTTTATACATGTAGACATTTTATACATGTAGTCATTTTATACATGTAGACATTTTAGACATTTTATACATGTAGACATTTTATACATGTAGACATTTTATACATGTACTCATTTTATACATGTAGACATTTTAGATGTTTTATACATGTAGATATTTTAGTCTTTTCATATATGTACATGGTATATGGTTGTGTATTATTTCTTATTTTATACATTACATGGTATATGGTTGTGTGTTATTTCATATTTTATATATCACATTACATATTTCAGATGTTACATGTTAGATATTTTATACATGTTACATGTTATATGTTCGTGTGTTATTTCATCTTTTAGACTTAGTTCTATACATGTGTTATGTATACATTATGTTAAGGTGATGTAATTAATCAAAGCATACATTTAATTAACTAACTAATTAATCAAAGCATACAATTAATTAACTAACATACATACATAAAAACATACTATATATATATATATATATATATATATATATATATATATATATATATATATATATATATATATATATATATATATATATATATATATATATATATATATATATATATATATATATATATATATATATATATATATATATATATATATATATATATATATATATATGAGTTCAAACATGAAAATTCAAACTATAGAGTTCAAATATATGAAATTACAAGAGCTACAAAAAGAAGTTTATTCTGAAGTTTATAGAGTTCTAAAGCTTGTCATACATATAGTTTGGATCCTCTCTATCTTTTATTATCTCCAAAAGTTTTTCATGTTCTTCAATAGACAACCTCCACATCTTATTGACATTTTTTCTTTTTGGCAATGTCTCGAATTGAAACTTTGTTGCTATAACCAAGTGACTGTAATGTAGAACTTTTTGGCCAGACTGGTATTCAATAAATTGAACACCATTTCTGTCAACCTTTATTTGCTGATAATAGGTTCCTTCAATAACAACTGAACCAATTGGATATTTCTATCCATCATCATCTATAGTTTGTTTTGTCAACTTGTATTTTGCTTTCATGCATCTTAGTAGATAATAATCTACATTTTCTATATTGTCAGGATCCGCAACTACAGCCAAAATATCACCTAGATACAAATAGATTTTATTAAAATTAAACATCACTTATATGATAAATTAAAATTAAATAAAATAACATATATGTGCACATACCTGTAACAACTAAATCAAAAACACACTCATAATCAGCTGAATATATAGGATCATGAATGTTTATGTCAATGTCATCATCTTCCTAAGGAGGCATTCTGATTAACTCCTTCATATCCCATCGTAAAACATATCCATTTGCAATATTCTCACATTGACTCAATGGATTGTCCTCAATGAAGTGAGCACAAAAACATGATTTTTCTCTTACTTGAATCAAAAGAGGCTTGTGTTGTCCTGTAGTGATCAATTGATGTAAACTTCTAATACCAACAATTGTTTGACAATTGTAAGGATTAGATTAGTCTATATCTATTACAAATATGAAATGAAAGTTGCACATGTTTAGATCAACAATTATAAAAAGATAAACATGAACACGAAATCAAAATTTAATTTAAAATTTTACAACAAAATATAAATTACCTTTCACTTCCCAAAAATAATGTTTGTTGTATATGGTGTCCTAAGGAGCAAAATGACTTTGACACCATTCAAAAATTTTCTTTGAATTCTCTATCATGTTACCTGTACATTTTTGAATTATCAGTTTAAAGAAAATGGAGATCTAAGCTAAAATTATATTATTTGAAATATATATATACATATATATATTTAACTATTGAACACCATTTGTAACTGCAAGTTCATGTTGGTGAAGTGCATGCTTCACACATGTTCTTGCTCCATCATGCTCTCCTTTTCCATGTCCACTTTCAAAGAAGTTCCACAAAAACTTAACATTGCGTCTAGCATGTTGCATGGCTAGCCAATTAAAGGCTTTTGCAGATTTAAATTGTCCTGAAAAATTAAGTTGTACATACATACATACATGTCATCTTTTAATAATTTAACAAATAATTAAAAGACAATGAAAATAAATTCAAGTATCTATACATGTATACCTGCACAACCATCATACCAAATCTAGTGTTGTGAGACATTTATCTGACGATTTGCAATATCTTCAAAAAACATTGCAAAACAATGAGCCACATAGCTTCTATCATGAGCCTTATCCTCACTGATATAGAAATGAACCTCCTTGATGATAATGCGTTCATTTAGATCGGGACTTTCTACCCCATCCAAATTACATTGTGCATTTCTATAGGTCACTTGCACAAATATTGCAACCTGGTTAGAATGATAATATTGAGCTTGAAGCTCTTTTTGAGGGGAAAATGTATAGTTCTCGGAGAAATCTACAATTGAAAGAATACAACTAGGTGGAAAACAATATTTGGAATCACGAAACTATTTAGCTTGCCATCGTGCACCATGACAATGCTGGATATGTGGATAAACTAGAGTACAGAATCTGGTCATAAACTCAAGGTAGGGCAATTCACTCTCCTTCAATACAATTTTTTTGGATTCATCTCTGCTCTTTGTTCGATATGTCTCATATTCAAATCTTTTCCACAAAACCGGTGTTGAAACATTAATATTCTCAATTTGCAATGGAAATTTATGCAAATCTCCACAATCACTTCATGCATTCTTTATACACTATACTTTGAACTCATCTGAATCTTCTAATTTATCACATAAAATAGACTTCACAAATTGTGTCGTACTTCCAAGGATGACCATATTTGAATCAAGAACTGCCATAACTTTTTTATATGATTGAAAATATAGATGAAACTCAACATGATTTGAACAAAAACAAGTTTCACAAACCTTATTTATGTGTACAAGGAAAGGGTGCAACCTCTCAAACATTCTTTGGCATATTTTCACATTTGAAAATTCTTTCTTGAATGCTTCAAATAATTCACTTTGTGTTGTATCTATAAAATATTTTGGATGTGCAGTTTTCATACCAGTCTCTTCATCTTTCATCTATATTGTATCCCTTCTATTAGAAGAAACACGAGAGTGATCAGTCCAATATTCAATGACCTATTTTTTGGCATGTTCAAAAATTCATCTTTTTGAGGAAGCCTACAAATATTTACCCAATTTTTTTTCAATGTTTTCATCTAACATATTTCTCTTCTTGATATATCTTTGAATAGTTCTTGTAGATACATTCAGTAAATCAGAAATTGCATGCACTTGTTTTTTCTGTGTCAACCTCCTACTAGATAAAGTAGTCATAATTTCTCTACGTGTAGCACTTAAATTAGCTCTTTGACTTGACTTATTAATGTTGTTCAATGCATCTTGCAAATTTTGAACTATTGTTCGATTTACATTTTCTCCTGAGTTTTTCTTGTTGTCAACACCCAACAACTCCAAAACAGGAGTCATTTGTTTTTTCCTGAATAACCTAACAAATAATTGAGCTCTTGCAACCATACTTTTATTTTCAAAATATTCATCCCAAAGTTTTTTGCAATGAGTTTTAATTGTACTTTCAAATAACATTTCCTCAGATGGAATTTGACTAAAAAATCAATCCTCATTCATCTCCATCAAATTGCCCATGCCAAAAGATCTATTTTCAGCTCTAGAACTACCAATTTGTTCCCCTGCTTGAATTGCATCTTTCTGAATATCAATAGATTCTTCCTGAACTTCAACAGGTTGATCTTGATTATGTTTTGTCTGATATTTTTTGTCATCCTTTGTTCGATCATATTTTCTTAATCTATTCCTTTTATTCCCCATTGCAAAAACTGTTCAGATTGAAAAATATAAAAGAATCACTTAATTTGAAAAATGCACACATTTCTATAAAAGCTTACGCTCATAAGCAAACAAAATATATACATATTTATCATTCACAAAATCATAACAATCTAATCTTGTAAAATTTCTCAAGGACAATGAAAAAAATATAATTACTCCAAAATCATCAACCTATCTTGGAAACACAATGAAGACAATATTTTCCATAGAATAATTGCAACAAAAAAAATTCAAACCCTACCTTAAATCACCACTCGACAGAAACCATGCAAAGAACAGTCCAACAACCCTGAAATTTCCCAAAGCTTTCACAATGCTCGAATTCAATCTCAGAGCCAAAATCTATAAACCTATATATCGAATACTAGCCAAAATTATCTAAATAAAGAAAACCAAATAAAGTTTCCAATACATGCAACACTATAAACAGGTAAACTGCCCTATGAAAAATAGAAAAAGAATCAGTAAACTTGAAAACACTAAATCAAAACTTGACATGCAATACCAAAAAATGAAATTAAAATAATTAATAAATTCAAAAAACTATTAAAAATCACTTAATTCAAGATAAAAACCACTTAACTCTTACAAATAAAATTAAAATAATTTATAAATTTTATAAAACTATTAAAAATCTAAAAAAAAATTGATTTTATTTAAAAAAATCAGGTGAATTGTGAAAATTCAGATTTTAGGGGCTAGCCATGCATGAGACTGTGTTTGGTCGCCTAATGGGTCCGATCGGACCCCTTCCGGCCGGACCCATGTGGAATCCTATTTGGCAGCCAAGTCAGCAAAAAAGGGTTTCTCTCTCAAGTTCTCCCTTCTGGACTTGAATTCTCTATCAAAATTTACCTTTCTGTAAAATCTAAAAATACCCTTTTGTAGAGCTCATAGTCAAGATTATGGTCATGTAATTTTTATCATGTTTTGATTTCATATAATATATTATAAGTTGAAAATACTTCAAGTAGGTATTTTAACATTTAAGAACATGCTCGTTTGAAAAATATTAAAAATAAAAAATCATGTCAGAAAAATTAAAACTCTATATTTAACACTAGAGGAGAGAGTCCTCTTTAAGAATATGTAAATTTTTTTTAATGGTGTAGATTTGATAAGTAAAATAGCACGTGAACTAAAAACTGTTGATTTCAGGTAACACTGACTTTGGATAGTTATAACTGACAAAATATATAACAAAATCCAATATTTGTTTGTTTATGCATTAGCTATACATGTCATCTAAAACATATTATGGAATTAGAGGAAAAAAATATTATTTGTATATAGTTTTTTAACTCGAACTAGACCCTAGATTTTCAGCATATTTCAACAATAAAAAAATGGACTTCAAAAATTAAAAAACTATGTCAATTTTTGTTCAATTTTTTTTTAAAAAAATTATAAGCGTAAAATTCATCAAATTTTACACATTTTATTAGTTTACATCATCTTCAAATTCTAAACACAAATACCACTTTTATGTCATTAAAGTTGAACAATTTGAATGTTGTCGTCATTTTCTTTTATAAAAGTGTGACATAGGTTTGTACTTTTACCCTATAAATATAATTTGAATAAAAAATATCATAAAAATTTTAAACACTTTCAAATAATTTAAAAATGTGTCCATATGTTTTATCTCCCAAAATTTTATATATGGCACCGCCTGAGTCAATCCTGATGATGTGTCATTCTCATTTGGTGCGAAATGTGTCTTGCACCATTCAACCACATCATGTGCATTTTTTATATGCACTCCCTTATAATTCATTTGATACTTTCATATAGCACGTTTGATGCAAACTCTGGCACCATCATGTTCACCTTTTCCATGTCCACTCTCAAAGAAACTCCAGACATGTGGTATGTTTTCATTACGATGATATATACATAGTGCATAAAATGGTCTCGATGATTTGAATTGTGCAGCACATCCATCTGAAGAAACATAATTTTTATCAATTTTTATACCTCTTTTTTTAAAATTTCCAAAAATCATCTTGAAGCAGTGTTCCACATAATGAATGTCATGCTCTCTATCATCACTTATATAAAAATGATATTCCTTCTTGATGACCCGTGCTTCAAATGTGCTCTGAATACCATCTAAATTTAATTGTGCATGTCGATAACACACATGTACCATAATAGTAATTTTCTCTGAAAAATAGTACTCTGACTGAATTGCCTTTTGATGAACAAAAAAATAATTTTCTACAAAATCAACAACTAATACAATAGTTCCAAGTGGGAAATTGTCTCTTAGTGTTTGAAATTGTTGTGCTTGCCACTTTGAAAAAAAATATGATGAATGTAGGGTTGGATCAATTTTTTAAATTTTTCCATAAATACTCCCACATTTATCTCCTCTTCAACATATTCTAACCTTTTGGATTCTTTCCCAAATTTTGTTTCATTCTTTACATATTTGTAACTCTTGCAATTTACCATCTTTGTTACATCAATATTTTTATTTTTCAAAGGAAAAAGAGACAAATCGGCACATGTTTGGCATATTCCTTTTATGCAATTTATTTGTCTAGCTACATCATCTCTTTTGTCACATAAAATGGATGAGATGAACTCACTTCATCTAGTAGGAGGAGCCTTTTCAAAACCATAAGTGTCTTCTACAAACTTTTGAAAAACCTGATAGTGGAGATCAAATTCAATATGATAACGACAACAACAAGTTTCAAACACTTTGTTTATCCTAATATAATATGGCTTCAATCTTTCAAACAATGTTTGTCCAATCTTTATATTAGGATTTGAACTACAAAATGACACACATTTTATGTTGTGTTGTTTCCAACCAATGTTTCGTATGATATTTATATTGATTAGCTGAAATTCTATGTCTGATAACATCTCTAGTGTTTGATGAAGGCCATGTATTATCATCCCAAAATGATGTGACCAAATTTTTTGTTCCTTCATCAATCCTATCAGAACGAGGAGCTCTACACATGATTTCCCAATTGCCTTCCAAGGTGCTATCATCCAAAAGTATTCTCCTATTAACATATCATGATATTGTTTTCGTATTCAAACCAAAGTGAGATGAAATTGAAGATATCTATCTTTTTCATCCCATAGTGTTACATACAATGGATGTCAACATAAATTTTCTTGTAATGGACTTATCTATAGTTCGAGATTGCTTCCCTAGTTGGTTCAAACCTTTCTTAAGATTTTCAATCATATCAGTTTGCATGTCAAAAAAATTTCTCTTCTTTGATGATGTGTCTATACCCAATAATTTTAATGCCCCTTCCAACTTGTTGTTTATAAGTATAAGTGAAAGCAATTGAGCTTGTTCAAGTATTTCAAAATTATCAAATTTACCCAATATTTCTCTTGCTATCATTTTCATTGATCTCTTCTTAGGAAGACTTAAGTGTTGAACATTAGCAAGTGATCTCAAATTGTCCACATCCATTGTAAGTAAATGATCTAAGTTTCTATAATTAATATTTTTCTTTACAGTTTGAGCTAAATTTCAAAGTTCATCCATACCAGTAAGAGCACGTGATGTTGACCCTTCTCCAACATCAATTGTTTGAGCTTTTATAGGGAGTAATCCCGACCCTTCTTCAATGTGCAATTCTTCCACTTAACTTGACCCTCCTAATTTAGCTTGTCTTTCAGCTTCTTTAGTTTTATGATAATATGTCAATGTAGCTTCATGATTAATTTGTTCAGTACCAGGTGACCTTTTACTAGAAGATTTACTTTGTCTTCTCTTCTTGTTCCCCATTTCTTCGAGCTCAAAAAATGTCTTCCACAAGATCTCCAATAAAAAGTATGCCTTTGAAAAAATAGAAATATCAATCCTCCTTCAAAAAGTGTCTTCAATAATAGAAAATGCAAATTTATTAATTGCAATTTGATATAAAATAAAAATAAAATGTTTTACTTTTATACCATTGTAAATTTTATTTACAAAATCATTTTACATGTCGACTTCGATCGAAGTATATAACTTCATGCGAAGTACCCAAGATAAAATTCTAGCTTGTCGGGATTTTCACTTGAGAGGCTTCATGTGAGGGGTCTTCGCATGAAGCCCCGCAAATGTCTTCATGCGAAGGGGGTCTTCGCATGAAGACCCCAAAACTAAAATTTTGCTCTCAGGAAACAAAAAATCTTCATAAAAGTGGTCTTTTGGGGTCTAAAACAAGGACTAAATAAGATGACTTTTTCAAACAGATGATGTCAAATGATGCTATTTGGAGCAAGCTTTCTAATGAATATAGTTTTAATACATATTGAGTTCATTATCACTTTTAAATATTACTTTAACTAAACATAGGTTGTTTGGTCATTCAACAACCTGTCTCTTCAAGACTTCAAGAAAAATAGTAAATGATAAAAAAAAAATTATAAAAAATATGTAGGAAAAGTGTATTTGTGTTACCTTTCTTTGAAAAAAAGAGAAAATGAATTTCGATATACAGAGATCAAGTTAGAGCGATCCAAGTGACCTTATGTCTAAATTATAGTTATGGTCACTTTAAAACTTAATAAACTATGAAATATTGGTCCAAAATGAATAAAACCAATTGCATCCTTTAGATATTGAAGTTAAAAATATAATCTTGAAAGAATTACATTGTTATCATATTTTAAAAAAAAGTTATGCTGATCCAAGTGATAGTAACTCCATAAAAACATAGTTTTTTCACACAAACCACTTTTAGAAGGAGAAGGAAAAATGAATTTAAATGATTTTTTTATTTGTTTTAAAAAATATATTTAGAAAATAGAAAGAAAATTCTAAAAGACTCTAGTTTACATCATCTTCAAATTCCTAATAGTTTTGCGGCAACAAATGTTTGAAAGTGAAGTTTTTTCTCAGAATGTTGAACTTTGTGTCAAAGTTGGCTAAAAAGTGGGACTCACTATTGTGGGACCACCCACTGTATAGAGTAGTTTAATTGATGTATATACACTTGATATTTTATGCACATGTAACTATTTGATCTCAGTGTAGTTTACTACTTTGTACTATTTATTTCAATTGAGTGAATGATGTCTCAATATGCATGTATCCAATACTCCCTAATATGGAGAAATCTTGCATTTTATGCAATACACTTGTGTCATCAAGCCTACCTAGTCATCAGAGTTAGAATCTTGTTTGTTGCATGATTTAGGCTACAACAAGAACCCTCTTCTAGACCACATTAAATTTAAATAGATGGTAAAAAAAAATGATGATACCAAATATGGATTTATATTCCTTTATGGTGTAGATCTTCTCGAGATATTTCTGAAGCATTTTGAGCAGAGTCAAACAAAAGCCATAAGCAAAATATATGCCCTTCTAAAGATCTGATTTCAATTTAGTGCCTTTTACCTTTACATTAGCACTTTTGATCCATAGTTTAGAGAATTTAAACCATATTTTAGTGCTTTTGATTCATCATTTAGAACTTATGGCTCTTAGATTAGTGCTTTTGAACTTCTCAGTTTACCATTTGATTAACGGCTTTGATCAATATTTTAGTGCTTCCACCTAGTCTTATAGTGCCTATGAATTAATGCATCCAAACCAATGAGTACTTCTTGAGGTCCTATAAAAAATTATTCATATTTTTTGATACCCTTTATTCCAGAAGGGATTTCTTAGTCAAAACATTTGGGATTCTAATAGGGATGACTATGTTTACCTTCTATGTATTGTTTTGTCTTCTTGGATCAATTAGCTATAAGGATATAGTTGTATCTTCAATGTGCGACCTATGATGAAGGTATGGTCATATTTTGTGGGGTTCATGGATGAAGTCCCAACTCTCACGAGGTGGCTTAAACATGACTATTCCATTCTCGCTCAAGTATTGGGTTTCTTGAGAACCTTTGGAAGATTTGTTAAATATTCTTCCTATTTGTGATCATGTAGTAATCATTATGTTATCTCTTGGATGTCCTATTGTTCTTGTTGTTATTTTTATCTACTGCACTTGATAAATCATGCTCACTCTTTGTATAAAAAAAAAGTTATTCGGTGCATGTTTAACCCTTATTTCCAAGTACTTCTTGGCAGACATTACATGAAATTTTATATTTATAGGATTAACATAGATGTTCTTGTAGAATTAGTCAATATCTTATTTTATTATATTGCATGATTCCTTTCAATTATATATTTTTCTAAATTTGTATACTATGAAATAAGTAGTTAAAATTGATGGATGGTTATAAATGTTTTAGTTGAAGGAATACACATACAAATTATATGTAGATATTAATAAAGATCAACACACACATAGACACACATATATAGATATATATGATAAATATACCATATTAAAATTATTTATAAAATTATAAAACCATGAGAAACTAAGTCAATTCATGGTAAAGAGAAATTTTAAATCTAAAGTTTATTTTTTAAAACTATTGTGAATTTTATGTTACTAAATTTTAAAGAACTCTCACCAATTGGTAATGGTGTTTTATTTATTTATATCTCCCCTATCTACTGGCCCTTAGTTTATATTTTTATTTTGGTGTTTAATTTTCCCAATAAATTTACTCCATAAATTATGAAATTAAAAAAAATTATAGATGTCATGCCAAAAAATAAAGGAGGGTAATATGGTTAGATAGTAATTTTCCTATTTTTAGTAATACTTAATGAATAAAGATAGGAACCTAGCATTGTGCACTTACCCTTGCATTTTACCTTTCTATTGCTCAATTGTGGGCCTTGAATGTTTTAGAGTTGAGATATCCTCCTTGATTTACTTTTATTTTTGTTTCTCATGTATATTATTTTGAAAGCTTCCATGATTGATCAAACCTTATATCTGACTTGTGGATGTATTTTTAGGATTGCATTGAGTCATATATTCAAGCTATGTTCCTATCCTGAGGTCTGAGAGACCCATACTCTTGGCTTGAGGCCAATTGAGTTTATCTTGTCCCTTTTTCGATTTCATCTTGAGATTCTATTCTTCTTTGCTTTCTTTTGAAAGATTATATTATTTTTCTTCCTTGGTGTAGATTGGGATGATGGTACATTTTTTATGTCCTTGTGTGGATGAGTGGACAACTTTGAGCTATAGCGTCCTTGTGTAGATGAATTCCCTATTTTTTTTTCCTTGGGTAGCCTAATTGAAAAGATCTATTTATGTCACCGTGTAGATCAAGTTGATAATCTTATTATTGGTGTATGTCTTGCGATGTTGAACCTTGGACTAGGTTTGTTGAGTAGTCATAGGGAGTCGCTCCTTATGTTGATCTTGTCTTAGAAATGACTGCGATGGAGATACTTAGGGGTTTACTAAAAAAGTGATAATATAATAAAATAACTAGGATAAAATATTAGACAAGATTAATGAGTATTCCCCAAATGTCAATATTGAACCTTGCGTCAAAATTAGAAACCATTGCACCCTAGATGTCAGGATTGACCCTTGAGCACGTAGTAGATGGAACTTGCACCCTAGATGTCAGTATTGACCATTGTGTAGGCAGTGGGCCATATGTCATTATTTATCCTTGTGTGGGAAAGATACTCCCTATGGTTAGTACTCTCATGTCTAGGTCTAGTAGTAGAAAAATAGTTAGTTGTACAAAAATGGTTAATACAAAAATGATGATGTCAAATATGGATTTATATTCCTTTATGGGGTGGATATCATCGAGAGATTTTTGATTCATTTTGAGAAGAATCAAAGAAACACCATATGCAAAAGATATATGCCCTTCTAGAGATCTGATTTAAATTTAGTGCCTTTGACCTTTACATTAGCACTTTTGATCCATAGTTTAGAGATTTGGAACCAAAGTTTCATGCTTTTGATTCATCGTTTAGAACTTATGGCTCTTAGATTAGTGCTTTTTAAATTCTTAGTTTACCATTTGATTATAACCTTTGATCAATCTTTCAATGATTCTACCCAGTATTATAGTGCCTTTGAATTATTGCATCCAAACTAGTGAGTACTTCTCGAGGTCCCATAAAAAAAATATTCATATTTTTTTATACCCTTTATCCAATAAGGGATTTCTTAGCCAAAACATTCAGGATTTAGATAGGGCTGATTATGTTTACTCGGTATGTGTTGTTTTGGCTTCTTGGATCAATTAGCTACAAGGATATAGTCTTATCCTCAATGCGAGACCTTTGATGAAGGTGTGGTCATATTTTGTGGGGTTCATGAATGAAGTCCCAACTCTCACGAGGTGGCTTGAATGTGACTATTCCATTCTCGCTCAAGTATTGGGTTGCTTGAGAACCTTTGGAAGATTTGTTAAGTCTTCTTCCTATGTGTGATCATGTAGTAATCATTATGTTATCTCTTCAATGTCATATTGTGGTTGTTGTTATTGTTTTCTACTGCACTTGATAAGTTATGTTCATTCTTTGTATAAAAAAAAGTTATTGAGAGCATGTTTAACCCTTATTTCCAAGTATTTCTTGGTGGACAATACATGACATTTTATATTTATAAAATTAACATATAGATGTTCTTGTAGAATTAGTCAATATCTTATTTTATTAGATTGCATGATTCCTTTCAAGTATATATCTTTTGTAAATTTGTATACTAGAAAATAAGTAGTTGAAATTAATAGATGGTTATAAATATACTACTTGAAGTAATAAGCATACAAATTATATGTATGAAAAATATACCACACACATAGATATAAATATATATGAAAAATATACCACATTAAAATTATTTATATAATTACAAAACCATGAGAAACTAAGTCAATGCATGGTAAAGAGAAATTTTGAATCTAAAGTTTTTTTTTCAAAACTATTGTGAGTTTTATGTTACTAAATCTTAAGCAAGGCTCACCAATTAGTAATGGTGTTTTATTTTATTTATATCTACCTTAGTTTACCATTTGTTTTGGGTGTTTAATTTTCCCAACAAATTTACTCCATAAATTATAGAATTAAAATAATTTATAGGTGTAATGCCAAAAAATAAAGGAATGTAATATAGTAAAAATAAATATGATCTCTGGAATATTTTAAAAATAAAAGTCTTAATTTTAGTAAATACTATATAACAGAACTTGAGACAAAGTTCACTAATTGAGAAATCAACATAAAATTCTTCTATTGAAGAATCTCATCAATTTTTTAATTTCCTGGATTAAAGATATATAATTATAAATGATTTATAAATTTAAAAATGTTATTTTATTTCTTTGATCTATGAAACGTGTTGTCTATTGCTACAACCAATATTTGTCATATTTCCCAAGAAGCATCCTACATCATTTTACATATACTATGTTTAAATGTTGTGAATATATAAATATCCAATATCATATGGTTTAATATTAAATGAAGCAATTTTTTCTTAAAAAAAATAATAAAATAAACTTTATATAAGATAAAAATTTTATTATAAACTTAATAAACTTATATAAACTTAATATATTATATTATATTGTGATATAAACTTTAAAAAAATGATAATATAAACTTAATAAATTTAATATATTATATTATATTTTTTAACATTTTACAAAAGCAAGTAGTACAAAAATATAATGTATCAATTTTTTATATATTAATAATCAATAGATCAAAAGAGTTTATAAAAAATCAAGGGAGGCAGAGCCTCAACCATGAAGCATAAAAGAGCTAAAAACTAGTAGAGTAAATAACAGAACTCCAGACAAAGTTCAATAATTGAAAAATCAGCATAAAGAATCTCATTAATTTTTTAATTTCCTGGATTAATGATATATAATTAGAAATTATTTATAAATTTAAAAATATTATTTTATTTCTTTAATCTATTAACAACACTAGTATCACAATAGATAATCAGCAAAATAATAGTGTCTAGTCTTTCTAACTCTATCAAAAACAAATTTGAAGATTCTTAACAAAAAGAATGAACGAGAGACCAAAAAGTATTGAAAATATTAACATTAAACTACCATCGGCATCACTTTTAGGGCAAATTTAATTGAATGACTGATATGAGCCTTGATTTCCATCATACTATGTTTAAATATTGTGAACATTATAATATTCAATATCATATATTTTAATATTATATGACGCTTGTATCATTAGTTTTAAAAAGAAATGAAAACATAAACTTAATATAATACAAATCTGAAAATAGAGTAATTCTCTACTGCAGTCACCTTTCTTCTCATGACCCTCTGTTGTGGATGAGTCATTTGTAATTTCTGTGTAGTACATACGAGGTGTAAATATCTATACTAGTTAAATCCATCACTTTATGGATACACTATGATGTAAGGTGGCATCACTGTTGAGAAGCTCTAGCCCACAGTGATCCATCAATTATGTAAATATCTGTACTACCTAAACTCAACTCTCTATGGATACATTATGATGTAAGGTGGCATCACTATTGAGAAGCTTCAGCCCACAATGATCCATCAATTTTGGTTTATTTTTGGTTATGGGGTCATGAATGGAGTTTTTTTTTCCCTGGTTCTTTTCTTCGAGAGCTCCTTATTTTAGAACCAAGTTTATGTAAAAATGATAAAAAAAATATATAATATATTAAGTGGTAATACCACCTTGATTAAAAAAAAATAAAAATCAAATAGTTCAATATTGAGGAAAATAAATTGGAAACCATGAAAACTGCAACAAAAGTAAAACAAAACTTTTGATTCAAATAGCTGCTTGTTGAAAAATATTGTATCATAATTCTCGATTCATATTTTCTTTAAACATGAAATAAAATACTTTAAAAAAAATGTCATAAAATTAAAAATGTAAAAATAAAGAGCTACTAAAACAAAAGGAAATATTTATTGTGAACATTTCCTCAAATATATGTAATGTAATATATAGTATTGTAATATATATTATAAATCTTTTAACACAGAAATTCTAAATTACATAAAATAAAAAGTATAGTATAAATATATCTAATATAGTATATATAACAATGAAATCTCAAACATTTTCCTTCAAAAACTGATTGTATATGGTTTCAGGGCCCATTCAAAACCTGTTTGGTCAAATTTAACCTTCAATGTAAATAAATGTAGTTTCGACTACTTGATAGAATAAATTTATTATATTATATGCTTATCTTAAATAAATTTATGAAATTTTTAAATATAAGTTTATAAAGTTTTCTATATTTTGTCTTCCTTGTTTGGTAAATCAAAAAATTATTCACACGTACTTTACCCTATAAGATTTTAGAAAACTAATTTATAGAACTTGTTTTGTTAAAAAATTTACAACTTGGCTTATCCAATATCAAAATATGTTATTATTAAACATTTTGATGAAATTTGATTGGTTGAAATTGCATATTTTAATAAGAACTAATAATATTGAACTTTGCAATCTAAACAAATATTTCAGATAAATCCCCCCTCAAAGTTTTTGAGCCAATAGAATGAATGAAAAATAAAAGTTAAATATCTTGTAATTTACTTTATCAAATATTAAGATGTAATATTATTTAAAAAATAGTGAATTTTGATTAGTTGAAATTTACTAGTTTAATCACTAGTTAAAGACATGACGATGACTATAATACAGTCTAGACAAGAACTAATAAATTTAGGAGAGCGTATAAAATCAGAAATGATTTCAATTTAGAGTGATGTAGAACAAATGGATATGTTATTTCTGATAAGTTAAAAAGCAAACTGAACATATTTCCTAGAATATTCATCATCCGAATCACATCAATACAAACCACGCCATCACCAACCAGTGTGAGGCGGACAACAAACTGTGAAGAGAAGCGGTAGATTCTAAGATAAGGATTGAAGTTTCTTGTAGCGATGAAATGAACTGGCAGTGAGCTGAGGATAAGACGGTTTGCATGCTGTGAGTGTATATAGATAATAAAAAGAGTGAGGGAAGAAGATAAGGATGATAGGAGAGAAAAGAGATTTAACTTTTATTCTTAGTTTAAATTTGAACTGTTACAGCATAATTGATAAATCATAGCTTCGGCTGATATTAGTTTGCCAATTACCTCTTTTCTTGATTGCTATTTGCTAAAATTTCAGATTTGTTTAGTTGTATTAGTTGCTCACTATTTTACTTTCCCACTCAAAACCTAATGTTCTCTTTGCTCTTCTGTTTTGATTTTAATTTTGAGTTAAAAATAAGCTACACCATCTATTCACAGATTCAGACTAAACATGGTTAAAGTAAATAGTTTAATGCTTATAAAAAACAATTTAAAGAATTATATGAACAATTTAAGTTTCCATCCCAATCTAATTATGTCTTCAGAGATTTAAAAAAAACAATTTAAAAAATTATATGAACAATTTGAGCGCAAAATAAAAAAAAGCTAAATACTTTAAATTATAAAAATGAATTTAAAACTATCACAATAGAATGAAATCATAAACAAATTTAATTTAATCCAATAAAAAAAATTCAATTACAAATACAACTTAAGACCACCACCTATTAAAAAAATCAAACCTCTCTTAAAAATACCATCCATTTTAATTAATAGATATCAAAAACACATTAAATGAATCCGGAATATATTGAATTCAGGAATAAGAAAACAAGCTTAACCCAAGAAAACATCTAGTGCTTAAAAAATCTCATAAGGAATAAGAATTTTAATCTCATTCAAATCTTATTACGCTAAGAGTAAAATTCTCTACTCTATATCAGTGATTGTCGACAATCCCGGAACTCCTGGGGTGTGGACTATCAAGTATTCATAGTCGGTCTCTTTGCCCCACAAAAATGGTCTCAGTGTCTCATTTCCAATCTTTTTCCAACATGGCCACGAACCATCTATCACAAACTGCCACGTGCAAAACTGTACAGAAGCTTTAGCATGTTTTTTAAATATTATCGAATCATCTATCCAATCACCTGTACGTATTGTGAGTATATATGAGCCCTGCCATGGAAACAGACCGTGCATTGCAGACCCATCTTCGCCTTTCAAGCTTTCCACTCCTTCCGGTAATGGCACAATTCCATTCAACAAGCAATAGTTCATCACTTTAATACTATTTTCTCGAACAATAAGTGGCCTCAAGAATTCCCATGTGTGAAGTAAATTGTTCCATTCTCTGCACACTCTGCGAAAGCGGATGACAGAGCGAAGTGGACACAAAGGTAGTAATTTATCAATTATTATGTGCCGTGGTATCAAATCCCACGACATCATTTCTTCTTCCTCCTTTCCCTTTCCTCTCTTGTTCTCCCGCTCCACTTCCATGTTAGATATTTCGTTGGGATATTATGAGGAGTAACCTGGCTTGAAGAACTAAAGAATTGATTGCGATTTTCCAGCGAATTCGGTATTTGTATTTCTGTGAGCGCGTATTTCTCTATTTAATAACTTGGCTCGAAAAAAATTATGAACTGAATATGATATTGGTTTACGGTTTTGTATGAATGCGTATGTCTATGTTGATTAAGTTGGCTTATGTTGTGATTCAGCCGACTTGAAAGTAAAAATATTATGAAAGATTGTTTTTCAATTACTTTAGAGCTTTTGGGGAAAGTATTAAATAGTTAAATTTGAATTTTATTAAAATAAAAATAATTAGTAATTGCAACTTAGTATGCAATATGTATGCCGAATAAATGTTAAGTTCTTTTTTTTCTTCGATTTATATATTTCAAATGTGGTTAATTTTTATTTATTTTTGTTAGATTTAAATTTGTGTTATTTTTTTGCTAAGAAAGAATAATATATGATTGAATTTTGTAATGCGTTTAACAAATTTTAAGTAACATAAACAATATTTTTGTTTTTAAAAAAAGTTTAAATAAATAAATTGTAATTTTAATTTTTTTATTTATATAAAAGCATGATGAAATTTAATTTAGTAATCATTTACTATATTAAATTTGTATTTATGTTTATTATTTTTCCTTGATAAAATCTATTCTATAATATGAAGTTTGGCTTAGATCTATAATATTCTTATAAGAACCATATTTTTTATATAAACTTTTGTCAATACATATTTAGTTTAGCTATAGGTTCAACTGTATCAATTATATTCAGATTTGGTGAAATGGATTGGAAAATAAAGGATTAAAGTTGAACATTCATTTTCTTATTTATAAAGGTTTGCAAATGGATCTTGTAATAGGATCTTACTGCCATTTTTAAGGATAGATCCTCTTAGAATCAAAATTTTGAAGTTTTGAGTCACATTTTTTATAGATTCCTCACTTCTTTAATTGCAATATATAAGCCATTTTGAGATAATATATAAAAGAATAAGGTGAAGTGTTCACTTCTTTTATTCTAGGCATAATATCATCTATGGCTTTGTTTAATTTTTTAACAAAAAACTTAAATTGAAACAGAAAATTGATTTTTAAAGCTATACAATTTTAATTATATATTAGAATTTGGATAATTAAATTCATAAATAATAAAAATAGAAACCAAGAATTCAAATCACGTCTTTAAAATAATGTTTTTTCAACAAATTTAATAAAAAGTAGAATGTATAAACTTATTTAATAAATATAAAATTTTGTATGTTCAAGTACTATAAATCTACGCATAAATCTACCACAGTTTTCCTATTCGCTTTTGTCTCCTTTGTATACCAAAATGTGGTCACTAATTAATATGCGGGCCATCTCATGTATTTGGGCCTAGAGGGTTTGGTCTTTCATACTCATAACAATAACCCAAATCACAAATATCGACCCAAAGATTTAGATTAATAGAATCTTTATCACAAAAAGAGTTTGGTAATGTTGATTTCACTAAATGAGAGCATACATGATTATGTATAGTAAAATATCAATGATATAGAAGTGTCATAAATGAATCGCCCACTTAAAGTGCATGTATGTTGTCAATTGTTTAGGCGAGATAATTTCTACATGAAAATTGGTATATTGACTGTAATGTTGATATTGATCAAATGATTTGTTACTTCGTTAAAATCTAAAACCTATTCTTTTCAAAAAGTCTGAGTTACACATTAAAATGACAAATATTCACCACAGTTATAAAATTAAAAGACACCACAATTATAAAATTTAAAAATAATGGCTTAAACCATTAACCCAGCAAGTAAATTTATCATGCTATACATTGGGTGATACAACGGTATTTTAGTTTCCAATGCAAGAAATGCGGGAATACATAGGAGAGGGCATGTAAAACAAGTTTTTGGGAATACTATAAGACTTACCACCTAATAAAAGATGAAGTTCATTCATATTCCATAACATGATTGGAAGAGCTCTGCCTCTTGTGCCCCTATTTTTCCTCTACACCTGTTTCCACAGAAGCTCTAATCCCTTTCAACATAATCAATGTCGTCGATTCCTTGCTCTTTTTCCTTCCTTGTAGATGATCATAGAAGCAATTATATTACAAAATTTCTAGGTGACAAGTATAAAGCCGATCTACCTACAAATTTCAAGAAACAACTCAATGTGAAACTAAAACCCGTCCCTAAGCCTAAAAAGGCTACGACTCAAAAGAAGCTGGTGTCTAAGCCCAAGCTAGCGAACTAAGTCATCGCTCCCAAGAAGAAGGCAGGATGACCTGCAAAGAAGGCTAAAAAATAAATTGAACTAAATTGGTTTGTAGAGATGACCATGTACAATTTACTTTTTTATAATTTTTTGTACAAGTTTATATTTAAATTTATAGGTCTTTACAGGCTTTTTTCCAATGTGAAATGATTATTAGAGAATGTTGAGATCATTTGAAAAATATAAGAAAACCTAGGGTTCGAAGAATACCTAGGGTTTGAAATATCCTCGACAACTTTTTCACCATCTTATTATATACCCTTTTGTGCTTCTTTTCATCAAAGGTCATTTAATGATGAGAAGATTAGCCTGAAATTTTTTCAATCAAGCTACAAGAAAAGAAACAAGTTGTTTTGGGTATTCCTCTCATATGTTTATCTGGTATTTCTATTTGATGGGCACATTATGTGGGACACTACAATCCTTAGCTCTTTTAAGTTGAAACTGATCCAGATTATGGAATCAAAGAGTGTATAAATCCTCATGATCATCCATTGTTTTGGGTTCAGGCCTGGTGTATTGTAGTGTAGCAACAAGTCGAGTACTTCAAAACAATGAGGATGGAACTTGTCAACATGTTAACCGAAGCTGGTGGTACCAAATTCCTTGAGAAATATGTATTTACTGTGACTACAAGCTCAAATGATTATCTCATTAACTATCTTTTACCTGTCTCACCAATGATGGCTCGTTACACACCAGATGAGCTCCAAGAGGAGCTTATATCTCAGATAGGCATTTTACTCATGGTAAGCTTTCTCAATCATCTTTGCTCAAAGGAATGAATTTTAGTAAACCCTGAAGGGTTTTCAATAATGAATGCTAACATATTTTATAAAATGAAAAAAGGTTGGTTGTGTTATGGCTGACCAGTTTTTAGTACTAGATGAGTAATTATTAGCACTTAGCATGACAGCTAACCTTTTCTATTTTTTTAATTCTATTTTAAAAAATATTTTTCAGTTTAGGGGCAAGGAAGTTTGCTATAGCAGGAATCAGGCCTTCTTACCTGTATCTACTCTATGCTGAATATGTGAATAACAGGTCGTATGAATGCAGGTTTTGCGAAATGAAATTTATGAAATCATAGGCACTCAACGAACACATGAACGACCATCGGCAAGCTAACTACAGCTACAACTACAACAAGAATACAAGATCCTTTATAACAATATGCATAACAACTTACAGCAAGGCAGAAGCTTGACATCTGTCGTACATCATACTAAAAATATCATAGTAACCTCTATAGATTCCAAAATGTAAATCATAACCAAATATCACAAATAAAAAATAATAAACAAAGAATAATTACCTAACAACATCACCTACACTCCACTTTACAATACATACTTAAACTATTGCCCAAACTACATTTACTAATTATTGAATATTTAACAAGTGCCACATACTTGCCTTTATTTGCTTAATGGTGGCATAGAATATGGCTCTACTCCAATTAGTGATTTGGTGGCCACTAATTGGAATAGAGAAAGTGTCATCTTTTATATATTGTAGGGGCATGACCACTACAATGCTGGCAAGCATGCTATGCCATTACAAATGTCTACTTGGGCATATCTTATAGTACTCTGCAGTAATTCCACCTTTCAGTGGAAAAGGCGTGACAAGGTGAAAAAGATAATTTGCCATCTCATGAGTATGAATGGGTTAATAATATTGTGACATGTCAAATGCCACCTTGTCATTCCTCTTCCTAAGTGGTTTTAGCTCTGATTGGTTGTTCTTTGACATTGTGATATTGTCCCATTAGGAAAAAGGTATAACAACTAGCTAATCATTATTTGGCAAGGTAGATTGTAAATGTTATTCGGCCTTCTTGGTACTGGTTCTTCGTGTGAACAATTATGATTCTTCCTCTCTTGTGTGGATTTATGTTATTCCTCTACATTTGGTATTGCTTCAGCTTCCACCTGTGCTCTCTTTTCAAAGATTTTCTTTTGGTGACGTCTTCTTTTTTTACTCCTTTTTTCTTGCCCACTTGTCATTGTACTTGCTTTCAAGTCTTTAGTTATTTATCATCCTTCAATTGCATTTCCCAATGCCTGGCTTTGATTCTGTTCTTTTTTCTATGGCCTCAGTTTGATTTCTGGTATCGCTCGCACGCTTCTACAATTGTGAGTTGTGGTTGCAGTCATTTATTCGTGTCTTTAATTAAGCAATCCTCATAAGATCTCATATCTCCAATATGAGTTGCTATCATTATTTGGTGATGGTGGCTCTTGCAGTCTTGTCCTTTGGATTATTTATTAAGCTCATGAGACATCTCTTCTTCATCAACTTCTTTTTCTGCATATGTGCTGGCCTTTGGGTAGTCTTTGGCTCTTTCATTTCTTTCTTATGTCCTTGTTTTGTTCCTTGTCTTCTTCTTAACTATGTCAAGTCGACCTAGCTTTCTTGTGGGAGCTAGCTCCAATGTGGAAAGTTGTTCTATTTGCACATCTCTGCACATGGAGTATTACCCTTAAAACTATAGGGTTCTGTTGGAAGTGGAAATTTGGGAAGAACCCTTTCTTGGTCCCATTAGGGATGAAATGCTTGCAGTTATGTTTAACTGTGAATGGCCACACATTCGTCGTGGCATTGGGATAATCATTGGTTATGAAATTCTTTCTCCCTCCAGCAGAAGGATTATCTTCCCATCTCAACTCCTCTCTTTTTTTTCTCTAATTTAGTTGATCTTATGCAATCTCTGACTTGTTTGGACACTACAAAAAATTGCTATGTGAAATCCATCTTCCTACAGAATCATAAACTTCAGGTCGCTCTGCAGAAATATGATTTGTGGGGTGCTGCTGCTCTGTTGGGTGGTCTTTTTCACCATCATGCTCTGCTAAGAGAGCATTCTATTTTTATGGTTTATGAAAGCATCAAAAGAGCATTGGAATGACAATCTTTCTTCCCTATTAAAATTGCACTCCAACAGTTTGGGGGTTTTCTCTCCAAAGAATGCATTAGTAATATACATCAAGTGGTTTTTTTGATGCTTGACTTATTGGAGGCAGATTCCTCTCCTTTGGTGGCTCCTGTACTACAATCTCACCCTATTCTTGATCTGAACCTCAGGTTGGGTTCTGGGGAGTCTTCACAGGCCCATGTGGATAATTGACAATTTTTTCCATGGTATTATGGCTCAAGTTTTTTGGGTTCTTCATTAGTTTTTGATCGATGCAACATCAGCCTCTGCCACTGTTTCTTAGTTTCAACTCTCTGCTACAATTTCCTTCTTGCCTCATTGTATGTATTATATGAGGCATTTTGTAAACTCTTCGCCTGTTAGGGATGAGTAATGTTAAATTTATGTGTAGTCCATACAAGGTGTAAATATCTGGTCTAGCTAAAGTCAGTTCTCTATGGATACACTATATTGTAAGGTGACATCACTGTTGATAAGATGGTCCATAGTGATCCATCAATATTGTAATTTTTAGTGATAAGCTATATCCAAATTTATGTGGATACATTATGTTGTAAGGTGGCTTCACTATTGAGAAGCTCAAGCCCAGAGTGATCCATCAATTTTGGTTTTCCTTTTTCATGATGGGGTCATGAACGAAGTTTTTTTCCCCTGGTTCTTTTCTCTGGGAGCCCCTTATTTTAGAACCAAGTTTATGTATAAATGTTAAAATATATATAATATATTAAGTGGTAATACCACCTTGATTCAAAAAATAAATAAAAAAATGTGTGGTTCTGAATTGATCTTCGGTTAGCTTAGGTCAATCGGTCACCTTAGTTCAACCTTAGAAACACAATTATCTTGCTTTTCAATATATATATATATATATATATATATATATATATATATAAGAGTTGGAATTAGAATCTAAATAAATTGAGTTAAATAATAAAAATATATTTTTAAAAATACTAGAAGCACATTTATCTAACTTATTCTTGAAATTTCAAGATGTAAACTTAAATCATAAATGTTTTGTTTTAAAAAAATTAGAATTTAAATAAATGAATAATAGTTAAGTCAAAGAAGAATAATATTTCTTTGTATTGTTGTAATTTATCTTCATGGGAGGTTAGAGATGTCTTTTATTATGTAAAGTTTGATTTGTTCTTAAACTTTCAACAAGTTCTACAATTGAATAATTAAAAAAATCTAACTTTCTAAAACAATATAACAAATTGGTAGGTACAATTTAATGTTTTAAATATTACTAAATCTAAATAATAGGCAAACCCAACACCAAAATCTCAAAATTACATCTTAAATTAACATTATGAAGTTCACAACATGAACATCACAAAAGATGTCTCAAACTTTGAGTAAGAAAATTTATAATTTTTAAAATATATTGAATCAAATTATTCACAAAACATAAGATAATTAATTTAAATCTAAATACTGTAATAACAATAAATCATAAATACGTAAATACCTTTTTTAATCTAATTATGAAATTGGTAAATTATAATTGCTTAATATATTTCTTGTTTCTTGTTTCTTTCTATACTTAAACAAAAGATATTTCGTAATTTAGATTTTTCAATTTTTATTTTTTTTATTCTTCTACAAATACTTTCTAATTATTGTTTTAATAAAATATTATAATCAATATAAAATTAAAATATGTTATGTCTTTTATTACATGATTTTTCAAAAGTATTTGTAGTAAAAAAAATTATTGACTAAATATATTTTTTATTTAAACTATCTAGCTAATTTTAATAGAATATTTACAATATTTTAATTGCAATTTGAAAAACTTATTTTCTATAATTTATTGACAAATAATTTAACCGTTTGCATTCCTTACAATTATTTTTTGAACAACAAAATATATTTTATTTTATTTTACAATAAAAGTATGTAAATGTTACTTACTTTGATTTCATTTGGCATAGAGAATGTTAAATTATAAAGTTTCTCGAATAGTTAATGAGAGGCATATTGACAATAGAGGTTAAGAATTTATCCTCCTCGAATAGTTAACTATAATTTCTATTGATTGAAAATTTGCATGCCATTTTCTTTCCATTGATGGATATATCGTAAATTTGTTCTTTGAGATCCATTTTTAAGTAACATGCAATTTTAGTGATCTATAAGGTTTTTTCTTTAAATTCCATTTTTGACATATCCTTGACCAATGGAATTTTGTATTAATATATTTACCTATTAGCAGTAAAACATCGACTGCAAAATTTACTATTTTTTTTTATATTGGCTTAAGACTAATTTAATAAATTATGGCTCGTAAATGTTGAAGTTGTTTCAGTTGCATGACCAGTCCTAGAAATCTTTGTTCATAATAGCTCAAAATAGAATGGATTGTTCATTTGCATTAATATGACAAGACAAGCATGTTTCAGGTAGTAGATGTGGCCTTATTTTTATATTTTTGGTCTGTTTTGGGTACGTTTAACTTACATTTAAAAGATAATTGTATTTTCGGAGTCAAGGCTGATTTCAATAGTCCCATATACATATATGTTTTAGCTGCAATGGTGTGGGGTGTTTGAAAGATTTTTGGTGGAAACCGCAATTGAATTAACAAAAGAGATGAAAAGGGATTTAAGATTATTGCAGCGACCAGGGTCTCGATCCACACCTTTTTCAAAGGTAAAGTTGTGATGTGCACTTCGCAAACCAATTCAACAGAAAAGGAAAGCCTTGTGAAGAACGATGGCACAGTAGGATTGATAGCTATGGACGATGATTATTTGTCAGCTACTACTGTGAGCTCAAGGGCATCTGAAAAGATATCGAGGAAATGCATCCAAGGCAGAAAGCACATCATCTGTAGCCCACTTGTCATTCTCTGGAGCACGTCTTGAGGTGGAGAGCATTCGCATTATTCCTTCCACAACTGAGAAGGAATTTCATGAATTTGACCACGAATTCCAATCAGGAATCATAGTCTAGGAGTGTGAATCTCGCTAAGTACTCTATCAACAAAAAAAGGTTGACATGAAGGCCACAGAGAGTCATCTCATTGGATTTTGTAGAGAAATGGTGTGATTTCCAAAATGTGGACTTAGTAAGGAACATGTGTGATTTTTGAATTATATTGATTATATAGTTTATCTATAGATATATATAGTTTATCCACAAAATTTCACATATTAATATATTATTATTATTATTATTATTTTTTTAGTAAAAGGTCAAAGTCAATATTTTATTAAGAAAATAATTAGATATACAAAAACCTCGGTCCGTGCAGGCATTGGTAGGGAAGAGTGGGGTAGAGAAACCCTCCAGCCTTGCCTGGGACCCTAGTCTGAAATCTAATGCATAATAATTTAGGAGGGCATACCCTCCAAAATCAGATTCATGAGAGTTATATGTTACAAATTTCATGAACAACTAATCTATATCCTGTATAGATTTATTCTTGTTTTGTAGATGTTATACACTAAGTTTGCACCCTTGTCTCAAGCTCTCATAGTCTTGATAACCTAGTATAACATGGGAATCATCTCCAGGTTGTGGGACCTCTGCTAACTGAGCTAAGACCTCCAGGTTCTAGGCTGGTTCCTCTTGCATAATCACCTTAATTTGCTTCTTGACATGAAAGTAAAACTTTTGGAGGGAAAGGAATAGAAGGAATGCTTGTAAGGGAAATGACTTGAAAGAAAACTACCTACTAGGTGATGCACCGAAACTAGGGTTTGGATCTCAGTATGTAGGAACAAAATCAATGAAAAGTTTAGGTCTAGTAGGTCACAACTTATAGAATAGGCTTGCATAAATATTTCATAAGAGGGCCTAAGAATAAGACACAACTTATGACCTGCAAACAGACATTCACTTCTACAACTTGGTGTAGGATTGAGACAAGACTGTTAAAGGGGGCTGAGGTATACAGACAAGAACATCTAAATTAGATCAAACATAGTAACACACAAGATTGCAAAAAGCAAGAGGGATCAGGAACCCTAAAATATCATTGAAAACATGCACATACTTTGATCCAATAAGAGATAATCCAAACAAGGAAGCATAGGGACATGAAGGATTGTCACAAAATACCTCTGCAATATTTGTATTATCAATGGAAATTTTACAATTGTATAAGCTAGAGGGTAGAGTTGATACCATGGATGACCCTTAAGAAAAGATGATTTTCTTCTACAATTGTGAACCTCTCTTTTTACAGAAAAAGTCAATTCTTGAGCTCAAAAGCTCCAAAAATACAATATATACATCTCAACTGCCCGCAGGTAGGAGTCAAAACTAACCTAGCTAGGGTTACAGATCCACAAAAATATCAAACCCTAAAGGTACACTACTGACCCATCATGAAAATCACTGAGAACGGATCATCAAATCAGATCTTTCTCATTCATGTTGATCCTAGACTGAGTCCACCTGTAGACACAACAACCTCGATCCATCTATCCACCTGCAACTCCACTAAGCCATGAAGGCTTCAAATCTAATCCTGGTATGATACCTGGGTTTAAAAATGATTAACCCTGCAAAAGGTGGCACCAAGCTCATTAAAGCTTCAACAAGACGTGGTACCCTATGAAATTTGTGGCACCGATGATCAGATTGTCTACTTATCATCTTCTCAACCATCCCCATCCTGAGGAATTCAATTCCATCTACCCATTTGTCTGCATGGCCGTGAAACGCAAACCCTAGCAAAGCCTTCGCAGAGAAATATTTAAATTTGAATATCAACGGCTAGCTCGGTCATTTTAAAATGTAACCGTCAATCCAAAATCTTCTCGGTAGATGAATGGCCTAGATGCATTGAAAAAATTACTTAAAATCCCCTCCTAACAAGTCAAATGCTATCATGGAAGTCAGCGGCCAATGAGAAGCGAGAAAATCAGCACTCCTAACAAACTAGACCCATGATTTTGAAAAGCACCATCGGATGGCTGTCGCTATACTACTGCAATAATGATCGAGCATCTTGAGCCTTTGGTATAATGATAGTCGCGAGATCTGATTGCACTTTATCTCTTTAGAAAGCCTTGACCCCACGGGTCCACTGACAACTGCCACATCACACATCAAATAACCAATCAAATGCTGCCCCCTCGGATACATGTTGCAACCTTCTGACATCAGACCCACTACTTGAGATACCAATCTAATGGCAGGCGTATGATCTCATAGTACCAAAATATTCTTCATGCTTTTAAGCCAGCCGCTAGATCCTTTTAGATCGGGACCCCTCTGACAAATAGACCCATGACAGAGCTAATCATCACCACGCAGACCAACCAAATTCAAGCAAGTCAGCGCATAAGGACCCACCAAAGGAATTTCTGACATCCACCAAGATCGGCGGTTGTCATAAGATTGTGAGCCCTGACACAAACCCTTGCAAAGATACATCGGCCATCAATCCTCTGTAGATGTCAGAGCCTCATGACCGCTGAAAGGGCCCGGCCCCACTAACAACCTTCCAAATCGGACACTACCGATGAATCAGGAGATGCCAAATAAGATGAGGTGGCACCGGTCCCACAGACACATTAAATTCTGTAGGTAGAAGAAATCGATGATCATTGCAAGATCTGATGGAATCTTCCGGGGACATAAGATCATATGACCACCGTTAGATTAAGAATCTTGACCTGGCCGCTTGAACCAAGACCGCCAACTTAAACGGTAACCACTCACAGGATCGCTGAGTGTTAAGAGGTTAATTGCCAAGAATCAGAGACTTGGCGACTGAAGGATTAATAAAGGGCACGTGCAAATTGGAAACTTAAGTGATCGGGAAAAGGTAACATGAAGATATAACAAGGCTTAAGGGGTTTTAAAGATTTTGAACACCAATGGCTAGTTTATGAATTTTTTTTTAAGGGTTTTCTTCTAGCCAGAGACCTAAAAGATTTTGCAGAGACAAGGGGAAAAGAGGTAGACCCATGAAATTTTTTGGGGAATTTGACAAGATAAAAATAAAGGCCTTGAAATAGATTTTGGCCAAATTTGCAGAATATGAAATTTAGGGCAACATTTTGGTGATTTCTGCTGGATGTCAACCTGCTAGACATGGAAAACCAGTGACCTTGACAATCCATTGGGCATGGGGTCATTCTGAACATAAAACTCAAAATTCTCTCAGAGAGGTAGAATTGGAACTATGCTCAAAGCACTTCTTGAAAAGCAGGAAATTAAACTAGAAAGTAGGAAAGTATTTACAAAAGTTTATAGAGAGGGATTAACCTCAAAATAGGGCTTCAAGTGGAAACCATTCACTAAAATAGGTAAGGGGACTCCCTCCATATTTGATAGTTGAAAAGCATTAGAGCCCTTGCATTATATGATTACAAATGGTCCACTCCAAAAGGAGTCAAATTTTGTGTGCCTACCAGGTCTTGACCTGAACTCATCCCACTTGAGGACTATGTCTCCAACCTTGAAGTTTTTGATCCTGGCTCTTTTATCAAAGCTCTTGTTTGTTTGATTCTGATGAAACTCCATATCTTGCATTGACTTTCCTCTGAGTTCTTCTAACTCCATCAATTGAGCATATCTGATTTGTAAGGGATCCTCTTCAACAAATAGGGCATATTGAGTAGCTAAGTCCAAAGCTGGTAGTTCTATTGAAATGGACAATTTAGCCTCTTTGCCATACACTAACATGTAAAGAGAATTACCAATGATTTTCTTTGGGGTAATCCTGTCTAACCACAAGGCAGATTTGAGCTTTGTATGCCAATCTCTCTGATTGTCTTGAAGAGTCTTCTTGATTATTCTAATCAAATTCTTATTGGTTGATTCTGCTAAGCCATTTCCTTGAGGGTAATAATTTGAACTGGTATTTAGATAGATCCCATTCTTGACTACCCACTCTGAGACTTTAAGACCTATGAATGCCAAGGCATTATCTGAAATGATGGAATCAAGAGTGCCAAACCTATGGATTATATCATCATAAAAGCCTAGGACAACATTCTCATTGGCCTCTTTTAAAGCAATTGCCTTTGTCCATCTAGTGAAATAATATGTTTCAGTAATTATCCATTTATGGCCTACACTAGATGGAGGGTTGATCATGCCAATGAAGTCTATACCCCACTTCATGAAGGGTTTCTCTGTTCTAACTGGCTGTAGGGGCAAGGCTGCAAGCCTCTCTTTTCCTGCAAACATGGCACACTTGATGCATTTCCTGACATAATCATGACTATCCTTAAAGATAGATGGCCAATAGTATCCAACCCTCATGATTTTAAAAGTAGTAGTCCTAGGAGAAAAGTGACCTCTAGAAGGTCCATCATGAAACTCAAATAGGACATTAGCTATCTTTTCTGAATCTATGCATCTTAAAAGGACACCACTATGATCCTTTCTCAAAAGAACATCATCAATCAGCACAAAAGGAATAGATTGTAACCTATAATGCCTCCTTTGTACTGAATCCAAACCTGTAGAACATTGTCCTGTCTTCAAGTGGTTGATCATATTAGGCAACCAACTTTTTGCCTTGGCTTGTTCTTCTGTAGAATGCACCACCAGAGATGCATCTATTTTCTTTGATTTCTTTGAACTTTCATCCTCTGCCAAATGTTCACAAAGACCTCTTCCTCTAACCAGCTTGGTAGTTTGAATATCGATGTCATATTCCATCACCTTGGTGATCCAACCAGGTCTTTTCTCATTTAGGTCCTTGGAAAGCAAAAACTCTTTGACACTTGGATGAGTAACTTTCAAATGTACCTTGCTATGAGTCAATAGATATCTGAACTTTTTTAGGCTCTTCACCACAGCAAGCACATGTTTTTCTACAAAAGAGTATCTCTGTTCATACTCTTCTAGACCTTTGCTAAAGAAAGTAATGGGCTGCTCCAATCCATCTAAATTTTCTTGGGTCAACATTGCAGATATAGCATCATGACCTCAATAAGCATAAAGGATAAAATCCTTAATGAAATTTGGATTTAAGAGAGCAGGGGCTTCTATTAGGGCCTCTTTAATAGCCTAGAAATTGACTTTCCCTTCTTTGGTCCAAGCAAAAACTGAACTCTTCTTCAACATGGCTGTCAAAGGCTGGAGTAAATCTGCAATGTTAGGCAAGAATCTCCTAACAAAATTAATCTTTCCTATGATAGATTGGAGACTTTTCTTGTTATGTGGTAGGGGTAGCTCTAGGATAGCTGCAATTCTCTCAGGATCCATTGTAATTCCTTCTTTGGATACTACATATCCTAACAATTTTCCTTCATGAACTGCAAACACACATTTCTTGGGATTAAGAGATATCCCAAATTCTCTACACCTTTCAAAAATCTTCCTTAGATGTTTGATGTGGTCTACTGCATGTTTTGAATAGATAGTTATGTCATCCAAGTAGACCAACACAAACTTGTACATTAGGCTCTTAAAGGCCATATCCATTGCCTTTTGAAATGTAGCACCTGCATTTGACAAACCAAAGGGCATCTTTTGATAAGCCATGGTTCCCCACTTGGTTGTAAATGTAGTCTTGTATTGGTCCTCTTCATTTACCAGGATTTGATTATATCCTAAAAAGCCATCCAATAATGAAAATCTCTCAGATCTAGAGACACATTGTAAGATTTTTTCCATAGAGGGTAGTGGATGGTGGTCCTTTAATGAGGCCCTATTAAGATCCCTGAAGTCAACACATAACCTCAGCTCCCCATTCTTCTTCCTGATAGGAACAAGGTTGGAAACCTAACTAGTATGCTTAATGGGGTAGATGATACCACTTTCTATCAATTTGAGCACTTCTTTATGCATAAGTGGCTCAAGCTTAGGATTAACGGGCCTTTGCTTTTACCTCATTAGTTTGGCATTAGGTTCTAATTCAATAGTGTGCTGAGAAAGGACAGGATCAAAACCTTTGAGATCCTCATATTTCCATGCAAAAACATCACTGAATTCTTTGAATAACTAAGTGTAAGTTTTCTTTTCCAATTCAGTGTTTACCTTTCCAAATTGTAGACTCTTACCTGGTTCCAACTCTAGTTCAACACAATGTTCTTGTTGAACTACCAAGCTAGCTTTTCTTTTCTTAACTTCATCATCCTTGTTGAAGATAGTCTCTAAAGTAACAAGACCTCTAGGCATCTTATTGGATTTGAGTTGTATCACTTGATCACCATAGTTTTGTGATAGCCTATCTTGATTGTGTTTTGAAAAAACATCTTCTTCAAACAAGAACTGCAAAATTTGTTCATCATTGTCAAACACTTGCCAATTGACATCATTATAAGGAATAGAGGGTCTGACAATTACTTTGATATGATGTTGGTCTATTTCTTTTGAAATACTATTTGGGATGTCATATTGGGATCCAACAGTAGCTAACCTATCTGCATTTTGATTTAACTTTCTAGGGATAGCAACAATATTGAAAGCATGGAGATCTTCAATTGCATCTCAAACTCTATGTTTGTATGCTTTCATGGTGTCATTTTTTGTTGCACTTATCCCTCTTACTTGGCTGACAACTAACTCACTATCACCATAAACTTTTAAGGCCTTAAGCCCTCTTTTTCTAGCCCATTCTAGTCCATTGACTAGGCTTTCATACTTTACAGTATTGCTAGTGTAGGAGAAACTAAATCTAAAGGTAGTATAATACCTTTCCCCTTTTGGGGACACTAACATAACACCACCACTAGAACCATGTCTACTTCTAGCTCCATCAAAAAATAGTTCCCAAACCTGACTGCTCTGATCCATTGAAACAGTATCCTCTTTGAGAAGGCTTGGCTCTATGACTCCACTTTCTTGTATTAAATAACTTCCCAAACCAAAATCCCAAATAATATTTTTTTGGACCTCTAAAGATCTCTCATCTAGAAGAATATCAGGGATACCCTCTATCTTTGTGCTTGCTTCACTAATGGTTTGGAAGTCACTACTATCAAATATAGGGCAGTTTACATTGAGGGTATTGGGCACATATGGCTCTATATGGTGTGTTGCTAATGGTTCTGACTTAATGGTGACATTGGTCCCATACCTTGTATGAAATAACATGTGAGACCAATCAGAAGATAGGTAACCTCCTATCTTACCTGTAAACTCCCTTGAAAGACATATAGCAAATAATGCAGGGAGATCTATGATATATATATCAAGGAGGATGGAAAAATTAGGACTAGCATGAAGGATTAGACTGGTATCCTTGGCCACATCTATAGTATTGATTGAGGATCCATTAAGTTGGGTAACCTTCTTTTGGAAGGGCTCAGATTTTAGTCCTAATTGGTTAGCTACTTTCTTGGGCATTATAGTGCTAGTAGCTCCACTATCTACCATACAATTATGTACTAAATATTTTTCAATGATTAAAGATACATAAAAGGGAGCTGGCTTTGAGTTCCTACCTTGTGTGGCATTGCCTTTGGAGTTTCTACTTGGATCCTCCTTCTCTTGATTAGTGTTAACCAACACTAGCTTTGCAGCTTCTTTTGTAGGTTGAGGAGTTGTTACTTCTGACATGGCCTTTTTCAAAATTTTAGGTTGTCTTGGAAGAGCGAAAGAGTCCCACATGGACATGGTGACATTCACCTTCTTCATGTTGTCTACAATATTAAATGGTGTCACAGTGTGTACTCTTTGTTATATTTCTGGCATGATGGGCTCCACCTCTTTGGAATGCTGGCCTTCTTTGCTTGTAATGACAAGAGTCTCCTTAGGTGTGATGGGAGTAGCTTGCTGCAGTGGCTCTGAAGACGTAGTAGCTTTGGCATTGGAATCTTCTCTCTCCATGTCTTGAGCTCTTCTCTTTTCCTTTTTAAAGGCAACAAAAGTAACCTCATCATTAACTCTGTTGAAGTTTGGTTGCTCCTAATTAAAGAGAGTAGTCTCATTCTCTTGTGATTCTTGTTGAGGGACTGACCCACTGGGTGAAGCCTCTAATTGGGCTTGGGAGGCATTTTGAACCATTAGAGCTTGGTTCATCCATCCATTTGAAAATGTGACCTAATTATGAGGCTGATTACAAGGAAAACACTATTCATTATCCATAGCCATATTGTTTTGGCTAGGAACCACATCCCTCACTGGATTTGCAGAGTTTAGGGGTGTAGGGTTATATGATTGGAATGGTCTTTAGTTGAAACTTTGTCTTTGTCCTTGATTCTAATACTGTTGATTAGGACCTTGGCCTTGTGACTAAAATGGTGGTCTGATTCCTTGACTTTGCTTCTTCAAATTTGTGACCTCTTTAGTCAAGGTCTGTAACAAGTTAGTCATCTCTTGTTGACTGCTTTGCTGACTATTCTTTATCTCTTGTAGCTCTTGAGAGAAGCTAGTTGTGAACTCTTGGCCACTAGTACTAGCTTGAGGTGCTAAAATGGTGGGAATAGGGGTAAATGGGGGTACTTGGGTAGGTGCAATGGGTTGAAGGCTATGAAAAATGGGCATTGGAGGCCTTCTAGCAATCATGCCTACTTGGATTAAACAATTTTCAGCCCTAACAGCTATGTCAAAAGCTTGGGGTAGACAAGTACCACCCATAGACTGGATCATGATAGAAATTTGACCATTTAAACTTTGTAAATAGTATAGGAAGGCATGGTCAGCTGATGGTCTCACTGAGACTAGGATTCTATTCCATGTTTTAAGGAATCTACTATTGTAATCTTTATTTGTTCTTGAGGGTCTCTCTTAATAGTTGTTAACTGTTCAACTAGAGACAAATCATCTGATTTATCCTAAAAATGCTTACTTAATGCATCCCCTAACTCATCCCATGAAGTAATAGAACCAACAGTTAGAGTTCTAAACCATTCTAGAGCCCTACCTTTTAAAGAGGCTGCTAATAACTTTATGGCCACATCTTCTTGAGTAATGTTGTGTATGCTGCATATGGTGGTCACATCTCTTATGTGCTCAAAAGCAGTTGTCTACCCTTCACCTGTGAAATCAAGTATACTCTTAAGTGCCACCAAGGGCACATCATGATGTTGAGCAAAATTTAATGGGCTCCCCTGGTTGAAAGGTGTAAAAGAAAATGGTCTAGCCATTATAGGTGCTGGAATCTGAAGATTGACAACTATATGAGATGTACTTGCTGCTTGATTGGAATCTTCCTCTAGATATCTGGTTAGAGATTTGCCTCTTCTTCTGGAATGAAAGGGAAAAGGTCTCCTTTTTGAAGTATTAGGAGGTGTTGATTGAACTCTTCTTGCAGGGGATATTCTTTGAGTTGACCTGCCTTTATGACTTCCTTTTGAGGGCAACTCTGAAAATTGGGTAGGCTTTGAGCTCCTAGTCTCAATCTTTCTCATAAAACTTTAAACATATTAGCCTTGATCTTTGAAATCAGTGGAGTCAATAGATATACTTGGTAAAATGACTTCTAAAAGCTTGTTTTATGCAGTCTGTATATCAGAGATAACATATCTTTCAAACAATAAACTTCTTGTTTTGTCCCATCGGGCGTGCTAGAAATTGTTATACACTAAGTTTGCACCCTTGTCTCAAGCTCTCATAGTCTTGATAACCTAGTATAACATGGGAATCATCTCCAAGTTGTGGGACCTATGCTAACTAAGATGAGACCTCTAGGTTCTAGGCTGGTTCCGCTTGGATAATCACCTTAATTTTCTTCTTGACATGAAAGTAAAACTTTTTGAGGGAAAGGGATAGAAGGAATTCTTGTAAGGGAAATGACTTGAAAGAAAACTACCTGCTAGGTGATGCACCAAAAATAGGGTTTGGATCTCAATATGTAGGAATGAAATCAATGAAAAGTTTAGGTCTAGTAGGTCACAATTTACTGAAGAGGCTTGGATAAATATTTCATAAGAGGGCTTGAGAATAAGACACAACTTATGACCTGCAAACAGACATTCACTTCTACAACTCGGTGTAGGATTGAGACAAGACTGTTAAGGGGGCTGAGGTATACCCATAAGAACATCCAAATTAGATCAAACACAGTAACACACAAGATTGCAGAAAGCAAGAGGGATCAGGAACCCTAAAATATCATTGAAAACATGCACATACTTTGATCCAATAAGAGATAATCCAAACAAGGAAGCATAGGGACATGAAGGATTGTCACAAAATACCTCTACAATATTTGTATTATCAATGGGAATTTTACAATTGTATAAGCTAGAGGGTAGAGTTGATACCACAGATGAACCTTAAGAAAAGATGATTTTCTTCTACAATTGTGAACCTCTCTTTTTACAGAAAAAGTTAATTCTTGAGCTCAAAAGTTCCAAAAATACAATATATACATCTCAACTACTCGCAGGTAGGAGTCAAATCTAACCTAACTAGGGTTACAGATCTACAAAAATATCAAACGCTAAAGGTACACTACTAACCCATCATGAAAATCACTGAGAATCAGTCATCAGATCAGATCTTTCTCATTGCATGTTGATCCTGGACTGAGTCCACCTACAGACACAATAACCTCAATCCATCTACCCACCTGCAACTCCACTAAGCCATGAAGGCTTCAAATCTGATCTTGGTATGATACCTATGTTTAAAAATGATTAACCTTACAAAAGGTGGCACCAAGCTCATTAAAGCTTCAACAAGACATGGTACCCTATGTAATCTATGGTGCCAATGATCAGATTGTCTACTTATCATCATCTCAACCATCCCTGTCCTGAGGAATTCAATTCCAACTACCCATTTGTCATGCATGGCCGCAAAATGCAAACCCTAACAAAGCCTTTGCAGAGAAATATTTAAATTTGAATATTGAAACGGCTAGCTCTGTCATTTTAAAACATAACTATCGATGTGAAATCTTCCCGGGAGATGAACGGCCTAGATGCACTGAAAAAATTACTTAAAATCCCCTCCTGACAAGTCAAATGCCATCATGGAAGTCAACGGCCAATGAGAAGTGAGAATATCAATGCTCCTGACAAAGCGGACCCACGATCCTAGAAAGCACCATCAGATGGCTGTCGCTATACCATTGTGATAATAATCAAGCATCTTGAGCCTCTAGTATAACGATAGTCATGAGATCTGATTGCGCTTTATCTTCTTTAGAAAGCCTTGATCCCATGGACCCACTGACAAGCACCACATCACACATCAAACAACCAATCAAATGCCACCCCCTAGGATACATGTTGCAACCTTTTGACATCAGACCCACTACTTGAGATACCGATCTAACGGTGGGCATATGATCTCATAGCCCTAGAATATTCTTTATGCTTTTACACCAGCCACTAGATCCTTTTAGATCAGGACCCCTCTGACAAATAGACCCATGATAGATCCAGTCATCGCCATGTGGACCAACCAAATTCAAGCAAGTCAGCACATAAGGACCCACCGAAGGAAGTTCTGACATCAACCAAGATCGACGGTTGTCATAAGATCATGAGCCCTGACACAAACCCTTACGAAGATACACTGGCCGTTGATCCTTTGCAAATGTCAGAGCCTCCTAACTGCTAAAAGGGCCCGGCCCCACTAACAACCTTCTGAATCAGACACCATTGATGAATCAGGAGCTACCAAATAAGATGAGGTGGTACCGGTCCCATTAACATGTCAAATTTTTTAGGTAGAAGAAATCGATGATCGTCGCAAGATTTCATGGAATCTTTCGGGGCCATAAGATCATGCGACCACCGTCAGATTAAGAATCTTGACCTGGCCACTTGAACCAAGACTGTCAACTTAAACGGTAACTGCTCATGGGATTGCTGAGTGTTAAGAGGTTAATTGCCAAGAATCGGAGACTTGGCGACTAAAGGATTAATAAAGGACATGTGAAAATTGGAAACTTAAGTGATTGGGAAAAGGTAACATGAAGATATAACAAGGCTTAAGTGTTTTTTAGGATTTTGAACACCAACAGCTAGTTTATGAATTTTGTTTTAAGGGTTTTCTTCTAGCCAGAGACCAGGGGAAAAGAGGTAGACCCATGAAATTTTTTGGGGAATTTGACAAGATAAAAATAGAGGCCTTGAAATAGATTTTGGCCAAATTTTTAGAATAGGAAAGTTAGGGCAATAATAGATACCTTAGACCATTCGTCATGGTTGGGATTTCTTCCGTAGGATGCCTCTTGCTTCATTATTTCCTAAAATAATTGTACTCTTGGCTAAGATCCTTATTTAAATATTTTTTATATTGATACTATCCCAAATACTATGAGCTTACTAGAAAGAAAATATTTCTTAGGAGGTGCCTAAAATTTAGATTAATTTGCTTAGAAAGAAGTACCTGTACCTACATCATTTGGTAATGAACATGCTCTGAGCTTAGTTGTCTTGACCTAGACTATATCTAAAAAGACTAGCATCAAACTTATATGTGAAATACATCATTATGGATACCAATTTACTAAATTTAGAATAATCCCACTTCTATTACTTTAGTAAGAAATATGATGTTAACCAAGCTTGAAAAAATGAATTAACCCCTTCAGTTAAGCTAACTGCCCCTAGTTAGTTGGCAGAGTTAAAACAAAAAGCATCTAAAACTTGTTAAAAAGGTGATCATATATATAGAGAAATATCCTTATCCAAGCTATTTTGGCCTTATTTCAAGGTGCACTTAGATAATCACGAATAGAGAACCTTAAAAGAACCATTATAATCCCTAAATATACTGATTTTAGGATAATTCTAACCACAAAATAAATCCAGATAAAATGAATATAAATAAATATTGACATCGTGAGAACTAAAGAAAGAACCACCTATAGGGAACATCAGAAAAGTTAGCCTAGTGTCTTAAAAGGAATTATAGAATGATACATAAGATCTACCTAGTAATCGCTTACCTGAAGATGATGTTTATACACTTATATCTTGACTTCAAAATAAGCAATTTCCAAGAATATTTTATCTGTGACTAACAACATAAAAAGTATACAAAATATAAATAGGAAAACTATGATATAAATATTGAAGATAGAAATAGAACCCAGAAAAGGTCCTACCAATTATGAGTCTTCCAGATATGCTACAAATGTAACTAGAATCTAAAGGATAAGCTTTGTGAGGTAAAATTTGGATTTTAACCCATACCAAACACCAAGAAATACCAGAGAGAGAGGAAATATCTTGCTCAAAGTCAATACCCGATAAGAGACTCAACTTCAAGATACAAAATTGCTTAGGAGGCTAAGGCTGAAGTTAACCCAAAGCTTGCGGCCTATACCTAACACTAAAGGAATAAATCAGCACATACACCTAATGTAGATAGGTATTATATATCTAAATATTATTTCCATCTAATCTCCCAAAATAAACTAAAAAGAGCATAGCTACCTAACTACCAACATTAGTCTGTATATTCCTATGCTATTTGTGTTTGTTAGACACTCACTTAAACAAAGGAATCTAATTTAAAATGCAGAGAAATAGATCTATTAAAACCCCTTAATACAACACTTATCTCTAAGGTCAAACATCCTTACATAATGATAAAGTAAAGAACAAAATGCTTTCTTTATCTATTCTAAAATTAATAATAATTAGCTTATAATTGCTCAGAGAGGATAAATCTATAAACCCTAATTGGTGTTTAACATAAAACAACCTAGTGCAGATAATAGTTTTGCATACATTAAATAGGAAAGGTATAAAAGATAAATTCTTGTATGAGTAGCTGGGGAAAAATGAAATAAGTTACAGCTATCTACCTCATAATAGAAAACCTCTGTTGGGGGAACCATTTGGCTTTAAAGAACAGGGTCTACCTAGATAAGAGATTTGCACTGGACAACTATAGTCTAATTTTATTTTATTCTCTATAGCCTCAATCACCAGATGATTCTACTACAGACCTTGAGCCATTACAAAGGGGTCATGCTTCAGATTATGAACTAATCTTTTGTAGCTATAATAGATTCGAATTAGAAATTTATCTTCTTAAGTATGCCTAGATATGTATGATTAATGTTTGGAGGGAAAAGACAAATCTATGTTTAAAGCATTCATTTTTATTGATCTATCTTTTAGAATTACAATTTTTGTAGTTTCAATCTTAAGTGGAGGCTTGATTTGGTGAGGATTGCATTCATAATTGAAGTTCAGCCTTAATCATAATTGTAGTATCAAAAAATGGTAGGAGTAAAAAAAATGATAAACTTGAATAAAGAGAGACGAATACAAAATGATTTAAATCCAGAAATAATATGCAGTGTACTAAGTAGGATCCTTTGATGTCCTTTATGTTAAGTTGACTTATTTAGGATCTATTTGAGGAATCTGATGACACCGTCGATGCTTTATCTTCCTTCACCAACTTCAGCCTTATGTCATCATTCGTGATAAACTCATTCATCTAGTTCCCATCTAAACGAGGTCAAAACATGGGTGAAATATAAAAGGAAATCCAAATTCCTTTTTATGGAGGGGGTTTCTGCTAGATATCTTATCCCAATCTTCCATTTCTAGAATAGGAAATGTAGAAACATAGCTCTGGTTGATGATTCTTCTTTTATAATCTTTAGGTCTAGGTATGGATCAATCCGTTCGTATACTGTTTAGCACTTTGTTCAAATCCACTAAATACTTTTTCTTGAAGACTCTTCTATAGAGATTTCCAATAGCTTTTATATCAGGGTCCACCTGTAGGGCTGAGGCTATAAACATAGCCGGTATATTCGAGTTGACCCTATGCCTGTTAGTGTTTCCCTAAGAACTCCTCACTTAGGATGATGGATACTGCTCTTACTATAATATTGTATTTAATCTGTAAATCTTCTTGACTCTTTTCATGAGATTTTCCCATCAAAGGCTGCTTGCTTGTTTGGGCATCTCAATTTTATTGGTGTTGCGATTTGCCTTGAGGAGATGCTATGTTGGATGAAAGAGCTTCACCTATATATAACATGTGTCCTTGGTTTTTCTTGTCGAAGGTGAAAGGGTAACATTAGTTTATTGGAAACAAATAATCCTTAAGACTCTTTGTTTATCTTCTATGGTTTGGTTTGATTTTAACTAAATATTATATTTGCTCACCTTAAAGGATATTCTATTACTCTTTTTCCTTAAATAATATAGCCATAAGATCTACCCCTGATTAATGTAAGAAATTTCATAAATATGAGAATCAATACCCCTAAAATTTGAGAAAATATAGCTAACTAAGAATCCCAATATAAATCAATCCCTATCAAAATATACTACGAGATGAATTATATATTAGTATAAATATATATCTCTACTATTACTATGATTCATAATATGCGTATATCTCTAATATTAATATTGATATATATGCATATCTAGAAAAAGAACCAGATAGGTGTAATTAAGAGGCAAGATGAAAATGATTAAGTCCTATCTAAAATATAAGCTAGCTAGTGGCCTTCTACCCCTGACTACCTTACACCCAGAGTTTATAGAAGCTCCAACATTCATCATGATACGGGTTTCAAGGGGTGCTGTTGGGAAGAATAATCTATTAATGAGTATATCCTCAATGAAAAATAAATGAATCTTAAAGCTAAATAAGAGAGTAAATGTCAATTGTTTTAAACTGAATAATGTATGGAAGTATAGGAATAACAAAAAGAAGGAAAATTGAATCTAGCCTCACAAGACAGGCCTGTATATGTTAAAGCCATTCTGTCTATATGAAAGAAAACAATCCTAAATAGGGGAATCCTCTTAGGAAATTGTTTTATTTTTTCTTAGAGTACCATTTAGTTAAGAAAAAAGTAACTAAACCAAAACTACAAAGGGTAAATTAGCCTTTTCCAATTAAAAGAAAATAGGAAAGAGTTTAAGTTGGTCTGAAGGATTGAACAAAGACATGAATTTTCCATGTCTAGCTCCATGGGTCTTTGCAAGACCATTAAATGCCCAGCATCAAGGCTAGAGAGCCTAACCTAATCTCATGATAAACTAAAGGACCATGACCTAAGAAAAGAGAGACTGTCAATGTTGTTGATTGACTATGTGATCATTTCCTTAGATATCTGAAGGTCTTTAAATGCTCTCCAAAGATAATCATGAGAGTACCTTCATGGTTCTTTGAGAACCAAACTCTAATTAGAATAGAAATAACATTATTTGAGCAAGATTGATCATAATCTATGGGAAATAATCACTCCTGGATATAAGTTTGGTTCAAAACAAAAAAACAAAGAAGAAATAAGTATGAAGGAGTATACATTTTATTTAATATTATTATATCTATTTTAGTCATTTAAAATCATTCTTAAACTTGTTAAGAGTAAACTATATCAAAATAATACTTCCTAAGGAAGAGTCTTTCCTATTTGATAATGTTCCCTCTATTGTGGCTTAAGACAAGGAATCTCAATTGGTAGCCAGCATAAGACCTAAGGCCCTAGCCCCTTATCTCTACAACGTTAGTAAATAATATAAAGTTCCTACAATACTGCAGCTAATAGGGCTTTAAGAAAGTCTTACTAGTTTTTCTATTTGAACTGGGATACAACGGAGTTACCAGGAATAATTAAGACAAAGCTTGAAAAATTTAAATCTCTTAAATTATTCCTTATTGATTTCTTCTGAAACTAGCAATTAATGTAGAAAAATAGAAATTAAGAAATCACAAAGTAATAGCTATGATACAGCTGAAAGCCCTATGTCACAGAAAGGTTAAATTTCTAATATTGACTAGTATTTAGAGTAAACACCACTTTAATTACATTGTTTTGTGCATCATAAAGTCTATAGAAGTTGTCTCATATATGCTGAAATACTTATACAATACTACTACTGAAGCTACTAATATATTACAATCTCGCTATTTTTTGTACATATAAAACTGATTTTAGACCAAAAAGAGAGCATAGTACCAGCAGGTTTGTTACTCTCTTTCTTCATCTCCTCCCTTCCCAATCATTTTTCATTTCCATATGTTATCCCCTTTCTTCATGATCACAATGCTTTCATCATCGAAAGAAGTTTTTTTCAAATTTCGAGTGCACTTGATGACTTCAGGTGCCATTATATGA